>JACMIF010002835.1:0-16459 GCA_014805445.1 Diplogasteroides magnus
AGTCCATGATGACATAGGTGACCATACCTAAAACGAGTTCCTCGCTAGCGAACACCACCTAATGAACCAATGTGACAAGACTTATGCAACAACCTAATAAAATACGGTAGTCATGAATGCGCCCCGATTGAAGTACCGTAATACCTGCTGTCCGGTCTACGACTCCGTGCAGAACAGCTTGATGATGTAGTCATCGTCCATGGAGGGGAAATGCAGCTGATCGAGCGCGACTGCCGAGGCTCCTGGGAGGAAATAGTTACCGTAATGCTGGCATCTTGCCAGAACTCACTCTGTCGCTCGCCCGAAAGGTTGCCAGAGTTGACCAGGTAGGCCCCCGAGAGGTGCGACATGGTGAAGAGGACGCCCTGCGGACCGAACACCACCATCTTCTCGTTGTTCGCGACTGAATTCGATGGATTACCGTAACCGAATCACAAACTGATTCGAAAACGACAAAATTCACTCACTGAATTTCGAGAACACCTGCTCTTCAGTGTGCAGGATGACACGCGTGCGGGTGCAGAATGGCCGACGAAGTTCCACGCGCATTGCAGACGGCCTAAAAGACGGATATGTAAATGGTTGTAGGTGTCGATTATCGATTAATGTTTCGAGGATTACTGTAGTCCGAAGAGTGGGCACTCATAGCGAATTGGTCGTGCAGCACGACTCGCACACTACGGTAGGCAGCCATCTCGACGATCACGTCGTGATTGAGCACGCACGAGATGGAACCGGCGGGAGAGACGTACACCTCAAGCCATTAAAAGAATTTTTTCCCGAAAAAAAGCAAATCCCCAACCCCTATGCATCACTCCCCTTCAATAACAACAGGATACGCATCCGAGGATATCACGTACACACACTAGCTTCTTTTTTTAGAGTTTCGATATTTAGAAAATGGCATTAAAACCACGCAAAATTAGCTGAAATTTCTGATAGAGGACCCCGTAAATAGTCGACTGGCATATGCCAGTGACATGAAAAACTCTGACCACACTATAACAAGCCAGTGGATACGGGACGAGCTCCGTGGAGACAGTCGACGTGGCAGACGATGTGGAGTGTCCGGAGCGGGCACGGTTCGGGGCGAGACCATGACATTCTCTGAAACCACCACGATTAAGTACAGGATAAATGATCGAATGCTGTGGTATACGGTAGGCCAAGTATCGATTGATGACACCTGCGCTCCGACCGGCAGACTGCGGAACTGGCTTTCCTGTGCCTCCTGTGGAGAGGACGAGCTTGCGGTTCTCGGGGACGATCCAATCGCTCCTGCAATTATACATCTTGAATCAGGGGAGGAGTCATCATTTCTTCCAGACCGTCCTAAGCGCATATCAAGCAATGACTCCAGCCTTCATCTCCTCATCTCATATCATCGCATTATTCTTTCCTCCTCGAATTCCCCCACTGAGTGAGAGCCAGAGTGTGACAGTTGCTGACCTGAACAACTTGCACTTCCGGCACTGTCGTAGCCTCGATCTCGGTGTCGTCCTGTGTGCTCGCTAGGGATACTGTAGCGCTCATCTGCAAGTGGTGAATCAAAGCCGAGATGGTTAAGGATCGGAACCTTTGTAAGGCAACTGTATTGCAGGGGTGAGTAGGAGATGCCTGAGTTGTGTTGTGCGGGGCCAAATCAGTAGATGGGCAGGCAGCCTGAAATGGGCAGCGATTGTGGATGGAGGCACAGAGCAAAATCAAAAAATCAAGGGAATCACCGCTCACCGTGCTAGCAACTGCGTCGAGTGACGCCTCCACGCGATCACCTCTGCAAACGACATACAATCGATAGTCAAATTAGTGGAAGATGTCGGGAAATCATGCAAATGGGCTTGTTCACCAGAGATAAACTCTGGACAGGAGATAGTTTGGTAGTGGATTAGGCCGTTTTCGCTGACTTTTTTATACTGTAGATTACGGTTTCAAAAACGGCAGTAACGTGCATTTCTCATTCTTCTATGTTACCTTCGCCAGACAACGGCTCCGAGTGGATTAGACGAATAAGAAATGAACTTTACTACCGATTTAGAAACCCTACTGTAGATGCGCACAACTGTTTGAACTTCTCTAATAGTAAGGGTGATATTCTTTGAACTCGGCCAGATAATTTGGAAATTAAAAAAAAACCTTCCAGTTTGCACAAGGCTTTCTAAATGTCAGATGTGAACAATGGCTCATATTTTTGCGTAATTTCAAAAAAGACAGTAAAAGTGATTGTTAATTTCGTTCAGTTACCTCAAATTATCGCTCATCAGCACCGAATTTGTTAAGCTACCAGTGATGCGTTTTTAATTGGTAGAAGCGCATTCGTCTTCTCCCACTCTCCTCGATCCGGTTGTCTATGGAGAACGAGAGACAATCTCCCAATCAAAAACCCAACACTGTAGGCTACCAAAGAATACCGGGAACGTGACATTTTAGGCCTTTTTTATACTGCGCACAACGGCACAGCAGCGCCAACATGGTCGATTCTAAATTGTCACGTTCCCAAGCATACCACCCTTAACAGATCACCCACCGTCAGCCTCGAGTGGCCGTACACTCTCTCCCCGTCTACCTCCTTCCTCGTCGTCCGAACTCCTCAGACGCGTGTATTCAGCCTGCAAGTGAACAGATTACTGTAATTAAGCATAAATCAATCGTTTGAGAGGGGGAAAAGAGACAAAGACGAAGCGAGAGACATAATAGCATTAATCGTCTAATTAAACTGCAATAATAAACGATTAGTCAAAGCGTACTTTCGATTCAACCGCCCTTCCTTTCTCGCTATCATTCATTCGAAACTGGAATATTGATCGATGGATTACAGTAAGAAATATTCCAATGATGATGTACTCTTCACATACATTTGCAAAATAGCAACTCTCTTGTCTCATTTCTCTCCCTTGCCTTCACTGCACTCGGTGGGAGGAGGAGGGCGGTATAAAAGGTCGGCTCTCCTTCATTTCGCTCATTTCATCACTAACCACTCGCCCTCTCGACCCCCCTATAACAGGTACGGTAGCCCATCAAGTCTTGGACCAATTGAAGAGGCTGTTTAGATGTCAAATGAGGTACCCACCACTACGACCACTACTACTACTACGTGCACTTCGACCGGATCGACAGATCATTCACTGCTCTGTTCTCCATTCTTGTCTTCCCTCTCCTATGGAACCCTTCCTCAGGTACTCATTCGTTTAATACCACTGGATACACTGGTATTCACCTTCAGATGCCACTCCTCCCTATTCCCTCGCCATATCAACCCTCGTCGCTCTCTTCACTCCTTCCCTTGTCTCCACCCAATTGGACACCCTACCAGGTACGCAATTGCTTCGAGTGCTAAAGTCATATTCAGTTCCGTGCTCCTACCTCGTTCTATCCGTCATCAGCTACTTCACAGTGGATCCCGACATGGTCTGTTGAGGTACACCTTCAGTTCCGACCACTGGCTACCTACATTAGACACTTTCAGCCACCGAGCCTCTCCCCATTCCCTTCCAACTCTCATCTTCCACTTCTCCTCCCATCACTGCCGTTTCCGACTCCACCACAGCCAGTGCCAACTTCACAAGTTCCTCCATTTGCCTCGACAAGGGTTAGTTGGGGGCATAAGTAGCTGCAAAATGGCCCCATCGTAGCCTGACCGATATCGCAGCCAAATGTCGAGGGCTGCGGAGTGTCAGCGACAGGCAAAGTAAAATTACTTAGTGGAAAGTGAGGCATGCGAATTTTCGTTGAGAGAGATGCCAGACGGGCCGAAAAAGACGGCCAAGTTACAGAAAGCGCAGGCACACTTACAACGCGCGTACAACGCACCCGTAACTAACGATATAGAAAACAGGACTTGAATGAAAATATTAGTATTGCCGCGCGACTCCTCAGCAGAATACGCGCGCACAATTACAGCAATTGCAGCCCATGCCTACAGTCAGGAATTCTCCCACGACGATCGTGGATAACAGTGTGCGGATTGGTCAATAAGAGGTACGGTAGGACATACGAGGCTACTGCAGGATTGATGGGATTGTCATAGCAGTAGGGTCGATTAGTCTATGTGAAACGTATTCGTTGCAGTTATGTCACAACACACAATCACTGCAGTGCGAGAAAAGGTAACCGCGCCGCACGAAATGGAGCGTCGCGGCTACCGTAACCTTGTTCAGGCCTCACGGCTCTCTTCTCCCCCTTCACCCTTCTCGATCGAACGATGGGACAAGCCAAATCAAGATCGAAGGCCACGTCAACCGCGACCGACGGTGACTTTGAGTGCGTTCCTTAATCGATAATCGATGACGTCACCAATCAATAATGCTACGAAATTCAGGGTAGAACGCACCCGCCACGATCGTGAGGCCTGCGCCGGCGAGGACCATGGTATGGTAGCCGCGTTGCAGACGCGTCGCGGTTGGAGAATAAGGGGAATCGAGAATGTTCAGACAACCCTGACAAGTACGGAAATCCGTCGCAGAAGCTGACCGAGAGCCGGTTGGCAGCACTGAAAACTTTCATTGAGGTATCAGCAGCTCATTTGTCTATGTTTGTCAACGATGACCTCTCCAATAAATAATAGAATATTCAAAGAGTAGCTAGAGCGGTTGACGAGCCACCGCCTCTCACGAGCTAGAACTCTTGCCAAACTGACTGAAACGCAACCCACAGCGACGCATGACACGATTTCATCAACCTACAGTAATCCTCTGCAGGAGTGCGAACGGCTGGGCGTCAAGGGTCTCATCGCCGAGTTCCGGCGCGGGCTCTTGAAGTGGGTCATCGATGAAACATAACTGAGCCGGGGCTGTTGCGCTATAGCAGAGAAATTGAACTAAATAGTATCTATCTATTTCATCGTAAAATATTTTGTGCAGTGATGCTCCTAAAGTCAAATATTATATTTGAAGAGGATTTAAAATCGATTATTAAAACCCATAATAACAGGTGGCAGCCCTGGACGGGAAAGAGCATCAGACAGCTCACGCAAGCGCACCACGAGAACTATGAGAGGAATCGTTATGGAGGTTTGAATTACGCGCCCAAGTTCGGGCGCCAAATTCAAACATTTCAGACGTCTTCTGTCTGGACGAGACGCGAGTGGTGCTCAGCGGGCCGAACCGGGTTGGAGCGCAAATTTCTAATTTGAATTTTGGGAGGAAATCTTGATTCAGGCGCACGATTACGTCAACGCGAACTTTGTGCAGAATGGGAAGCTTTTGCAGCCCCCTCAACCCGGCAGCAACGCACCATTCCAAAACAAGTACATCTGTGCGATGGTGAGAATAGATGCAACGCGGTCGCGTTGCGGTCCGATGACGAAATGATGATGAAATCGATGCAGGCGCCCATGCAGAGCACGGTTGAGGACTTCTGGGCGATGGTGGTGCAAGAGAACGTCGGGTACATATTCATGCTCACCGAGCGTGACACAATTTCTTGCGAGAAGTGGGTGTTTGACTTTTCGCCCAATTTTTTCGAATTTCACGCTTCACAGTTACAACCCCACGGAAATCAAGGATGCGATAAATTTTGGAGACATCAGGTCAAGTGCAAGGGATATGAATATGCGGTGCGATTTCTCCGTCCGCGACGCATGAACAGACGCGTTGCGATTGCATTGCGGCGGAGATTCGGCATTCAGTGCGATGCGACGTGCATGCTGACGAGGCTGACGGTGAAGAGCAGGAACGGAAAATTCAAGAAGATCTCCGTCCACCACTATATCGCTGGCTGAAATGGTGCGTTGCGGTCGCGTCGCGGTAGGAAACATATTTCTTCAGGACCCAATTCGGTTCCGTCCCGATCTCTGCTACGCCTGCACTTCAACTGCTGGAACTGGTAAGGGATGACGAAATGCAACTGCATCGCACGATGTCACGCGTTGCGATAGGAGAAATGTGCTTTGCAGAGCCGCGCCAGCCACCGCAACACACTCATTCACTGCAGTACGGGAGGAGGTAACCGCGACGCATAAAGTGAAGCGTTGCGGCTACCGTAATCTTGCTCAGGCAGCACGGGCACACTCATAGCCGCAGAGTACATCATCCAACTCATCATGCAGGGAAAGAAGGTCGAACTCGTCGAGGTCGTCAAGGACATCCGAAGTAATGATTTGCAAAAACCTAGCAGCAGCCGGGGATCGAACTTGGGCCTCAAAAATGTACTGTATACCGAATGCGCCATTCAGGACAGCGAGCGCACTTGATAGAGACTGGGATGGAGTACTGCTACGTGGTGCTGATCCTGTACCGATTCTACACGGAAGCGACTAGGATGGGCTCGCCGAATACGGAAACGCCCGAGGACAAGGTTATTAGGCCAAGAGTCCAGACTTCTCTAATGATTAGACCGCACGGGAGGAGAATGAGATAACATGACTCTAATCTTAACTCTTCAGGCCTACCTGAAGAGTAAGGGACTGCCCTCTGCTGCCTAAGTCCCTTCCCCTCTCTCCCATGACCACAGGGCCATCCCCTAACTAACCAAGAATATTATCATGAGGTCCCTATGGGACACGAGTGTCACGATAAATTGAGATAATAAGACAATGTGTTTGTTGGGACATCAAAGGGCTGCAATTGCATGAGAAATACACGAACATGCAATCAAGAAATGAATTGGTGCGTGGGTGCATGAAGGAAATTATCACGCTGTCGTTGGTCGTTGGGCAAAGACAAGCCCACTCATCCCGGATGTTATCCCAAGACAAGTCCAGAGGCAAAGCATACCCAATCATCAGGAAAGGGTGCATGTAGTTTGATCGTTGACCCTTTCAGCCTTACTTGCAAGTCCTAATTCTATCTGCTTGAACATAGTAAGCGGTCGGTGGCCGAAATTATGGTGAGCCGCGACGCGTCTGCTTGCGACGCGGTCAGGCTACCGTAGCTGCAGAAATTTGCACACTCGGAGGACGCGCCGAATAGGCTCGTCATGCCACTCATTGCGGTAAATCCTCCTTCATACCTTCGTCGGGTCGATAAACTCGTCCAGGGTAAGGGGACCGCGTTTAGTCAAAAAAAAATTCCCGCGCGAGATGGACCCCTGTTACCCTACGCTATTGTTCCGACTATAGCAATTCATATCACACTAGCGCCCCAACTACCGTAACCCTCACAGGTCATACCTGCGCATGCGACTTCCGCCGACCCCAAAGGGGGTCGAATTTAAGGGTGCCCCTGGGTCATTTCAGGCCGGACCCCCCCCCCATTCCACCGTCCCGGCCATGAGCAGGTATGTCACTGACCAACAATCTGCAGCACAGGCACACTCCGCTTGGGCTCCTTCTCGAGGAGACCGTCACGCGAGAAGCTGATGGGAGTGCGACTGAACATTGCTTATTGAAATCACGATATTAATAAATAATTTCTTTAATTTAGTTCTCGTTTGTCTAATAATTGTTTACCAGCTACACATTCATACACATATTCAAGCGATTAACTGACATGTGAGCAAGTGCTTTCCCTGTCTCTAATTATCCTCTACACCGTAGTTCTTCTCCGATGAGAGACGACGACACGGCGAAGAGTTTGAGATGACGATGCACTTACTCAGCGTCAGTCAATCGCCCAACTATACTGGGGTATGCACTAGGGTTTCTAAATCGGTAGTGAAGTGCATGTGTCATTCGTCTAATCTCCGCCGAACCGTTGACTCTACGTTCGATAGACTGCCGCTCAGAGTATATCAGACGAATGGGAAATGCATTTTTACTACCGATTTAGAAACCCTACTGTGCACCAGCCCATGATTTAGAGTCCAAAAATATAACTCACAATCAGGGAAAGCCCTTCAAATAAATAAAATGCACTCACGCCACATAGCTCTCGATGAGTGCGGCGAGATTGGTCGGGTTGGGAAGGTGCTGCAAGGAGAAACGATTATTTTTTTTGTTTTGACTCATTTTCAGATATACCGACTAAATCAACAACCGCAGCTAACAATCCTTTTGGCTTGGTCATGAAACATAGATGAGCAGGGTGAGAAACAAGAGTTTACTAATCAGCACTACAACTCCTCATAAACCAACAAAGTTGCTTCTGTCAGCCTTATGAATCTCGAGAGAAACTTATACAAACCGGGTATAGAATAAATAGAAGAACGACTACATTAGTTTAAACTAAAGGGTTCGTGAAACATTACCGACCCTGATTGGATTCGTACCTAGAAGAAGACTCTGTACTGGCGGACGATGTCGGCCGCACATTGATCGATTCTCCTTCCGCAGTGATGCCACATGAGGTAGTCGACAGTGAAGGAAGTCATACCAGACTTGCGGAGGTACGACATGTTCATCTGAAACCATGACTCTTGAGCAGAATTGGCAAATTCAGATTTGCGGGGGGCCAGCACCAAAACTACCCAATTGGGCGGCAGGCCTGGACCCAAAGATCCCATATATTGTCGGTGTAACCCCTGTACATTCTAAAACCAGATCAGCTCTGCTATTGGGTGAACTGAAAGAGTAAGCGACATGTTGAGTAAGCAGTTCACGCAACACGCACAAATTATAAGGCTTCGCAACATGGATCGTTGCTTAAATATATAACAGATTTGAAGAACGGTGGTAAAATCAATCAAAAACGATATTCGTCTGCGGGTAGGACATTCGAAACAAATGAACAGCGACGCATCACTTCACGCGTCGCGGTTATCGATTGATCGTTGTAGCTCACCTTCTGGTACGCCCACTCGATCCATCCTGCCTGCGAGTGCACACAGTTCACGAGGACGAGTGCATCCAGACGACGTTGGTTCTGCAGCTGCAAACGAGTACTGGGTGAATGGTTGTATTGTAATAACACAGTTTCCTCAAGTAACGTTACCCGAACATGGGCACTCCTTGGTTCAGTACTTGTGACAAGTTACTGTGGCTCTGGATACTGGTTGAACAGATAAGTTTTAGCCCTTTACTACTCGCAGCACCTTATTTACTACATAACTATCTTTTTAAAATATTTTAGTTACAATAGCCACCCTGCGGTTTATTAAAATCAAAAAGTATAATGAATTATAAATGGTGCATGAAACATATAACTCACCGCATAGCGCATCAGCACATTCTCTTGCAGTCCCACTCCGAATCCAATTAAGTGCTTCAGCCTGAAAGAATGAATTCATTGCAGCTAGATGGAGTGATAATTTAAGGAAGGGGGATCTCCACAAATTCCACATAACACATTTCGAAAAAAAAGCTATCAAACCTAGAAAATCTAAGTTTCACGAAATCGATAAAACTCTTGCCACAAGACGAAGGTAATCATTTGTGGTGTTCGCAGCCTTTTAGAACGAGTATGCATTATTTTTGTCTGACGAGATTGGCGAGTAATTGTCTCTGACGAATGGCAGGCAACCGCTTCGCGCAGTACCAAAGGCAGAGAAAGTGCAAATGTGTTCCAAAAATCGATCCCCCCTAGTGTTTCTAAACGGTAATTTTATGCAAGAAGGATCATTTCTCATTCATCCAATTCCCTCGGAGTGGTTATCTATCATAAGTGAGAGACATCAGCTCTTCGGAGAGTAGACAAAAGAGAAATGAACTTTCTCTCATAAAATTATCGTTGTATACACAGTAATCCCCGTATGCGATCAGGGCAGCTAATAGGGTGTCGCTTGCGAGGCATTTAGTGCATTCGTCACGTCTCCACTCTCAGCGGTGCAGTTGGCTATAAAATGTAGAGACAACCGCACCGCTGAGAGTAGAGCTTGGCGAATGCACTAGAAGACTAGCAAGCAACATCCTTGCAGCTAACAAAATAGTACATACTCGTAGTGATCAGTGACTGCCTCCACAATCTTCGCCAGTCCATCCATCGTGGGGTAGACGTAGCTGAAACACCATAATGACTCCTTGGTGTAGCCCGCTTTGGATATGTTTCACTCGCCCGAGATAAGTCATTTGGCAAACTGATTGTGTTCCAGCAGAGATTCAACAGAAAACACTACAACTTGTATAATGTGGATGCAACCGGCTACGGATATGTTTCATTAGTACAATATAAGTGATTTGGCATACTGACTCTTTTCAATTTTCAATTTGACATAGTTCATAGGCGACACTAACTTGTATATCCAGATGCAACCCGGTTCGATATGTTTCACTAGTGCGTGATAAGTGATTTGGCAAACTGAATATACTCCCACGCAGATTCCGAATAGTTCATGTAAAACAATAACTTGTATACCCGGAACCCGATGCGGATATGTTTCACTCGCCCGAGATAAGTGCTTTCGCAAACTGAATATGTTCACTCCTAACTTCGGAATTGTTCATGGAACGCATTAACTTGTATACCCGGATGTAACCCACTACGGATATGTCTCACTAGTCCGGGATAACTAATTGTGCTCATAAGGAAGCAACTCACGGAAAACACTACAGCTTTATATGCGGATGCAACCCGGTTCGGATATGTTTCGCTGGTCCGAGATAAGAGATTTGGCCAACTTATTATGGTCGATTCGACATAATTCATCGAAAACACCAATCGGTTGCAACCCGGATCGAATATGCTTCACTCGCCGAATGTATTCAATGAAAGACTCACTTATCCGGCAGAGGCTGTGCGTCCACTTCCTGCCCAGGCGCATTGATGTTGTAGATGCAGGACTTCTCTGCAAATGATTCATTTAAAGTATAATGATATCGGATATAATAGCTCTTTAATCCATTTCACAGCAAATTCCATTGACCGAAGCTAATGAAAAGATAGCTGCTTTCTAACCATGCCGCTACGATCAGTGCTGTCTTTTAATTACAAAAAAGTAAGTTAATAGGCACCTGTGAACTCTGCAACGGAGACGAACTGGAAGAAGTTCTGGAAGGCGCTCTCCGCTGCAATAACGACAATTTAAATTGCTAAAATGGCTCGTTTTTCAACAACAATTACCAGGAAGTGAGTCATTTACCACGCAGAAATGTCACAATGACGTGCTCCCTCTCAACTGTTGTTGTGATTATTACAAAAGATAAGGAAAACGCGTCCAAAGTTCAACTGAAGAACGGAAAGATATGTACATTACCGGTATCTAGATATATTTTTTTAGATTATCGAGGTCCTCTCCATGAAATCAGTCAATGATAATATTGCGAGCACCCATGCAAAGCCTTGGTCATCACCAGATTCAAAATCACGATATTACCCTACAAAACACATTGGGACCACCCAGCAGGTCGAAATTACGAAATTTTGCACTAAAATTGAGCTGATGTTGGTTGTGAGCGGTCCGGACATGTTAGTGCATGATCCCTGCTCTTGTATGCTTGAATAACGTACAGTCCAATCCCAGATCGTGGAATGTGACGAGTGGATGCCTCTTCCTATCACCGTAGATGGTCACTTTGACCTTGCCGAAGCCGGTCTGCACGCGCTCCTGCAACGAAATCATCATTCCAAACATACATGGGCTGGCTTCGTGCCTAATACCTCCCTGCAGGGTGCTGACACCGAAAATCTATCGAATTCTAGTGTACAAATTGATGATTTCACCTTGCAGCACGGTCGCAATTATTAGTGCAGAGTGGTATTGTGATTTTCCACGATAGCGCCATATATGGTTTCAAAAATCAATTTAAAAAAAACGAAAAATGCTAATATACACACTTTAAAGGGCGGAAAAGGGAGTGATAAATATATTTAGATGATTATCAACTGACAAACCTCCTTCATTTCAGGCGCGCGGCCATCATCCACCAAAGGCTGCGTGTCGCGGCCGACATATGGCTCAGCTACTGTAAGTGCCGAAGTTGATCGTGCGAAGACCAATTTCCTCGTAATATTGCAGTTTTAAGAACAAATCAAATTTTATCTCGAACATGCTGAATTTCAAGAATAATTATTTATGATATATGCGAAAACTGCTTGACATTGGTGGTGGTTGACTTTCCGTTGATCAAATTCACCGTTGTGTGGTCGATTCTGAAGCAAATTCTCATTTTTCCCGTATCTCAAGCTGTGATACGCACATTCCCAATGAGGCCAGTGCTGTCTTCAGTGAATGTCTAAACTCTTCCCTGAAGACGAAGTTGATAATGGTCGTCGCTATCGTGATGTATCTGAAGTGAGAGACATTCTTCTCGGGAACCGGCATGCGAACTGGATCAAAGGCGGGTGCGTCACAAACACCTGCGTCATAATGGTGAAATGGACGGATGCGTCGTGATAATGGCCAGAACAATGGCGCATCTGTCCTTTTCCGCGTTATGGCGCAAATGTCCATGGCACGCTTGGCTTTCGCTCTGCGAACTATTGATGGCAAATGGGCTGTGTTTCAGAGTTTCCATGTCCCGAAATGTATGTCAGAGCCGAAATATACACCGGGAAAGAAGGCTGTTGGTCAACCATAATGCGAACTGTCGTTTATTTGCGATCGTTTTAGCAAAAAGAAAGACCTTATTCTTTCCATCTGCATCATCTCTTCCCGGTATTCTGTTACACGAAGAGACAACCGCGCGGCATGAGTTAGGCGTCGAGACGATCTCAACCGTCGATTCTAATGTAGGGATCACATTCTGGAACGTTATTCACAGCCATTCATTTCTAGGCTTCTAATTTCATTTGCAGACGACCGCTAGGAGTGAAGTTAGACGACTAGAAATGAACGGTTGTCGATAACGTTCCGTAATGCGATCCCTATTCTAATGTCTCTTCGTCTCATGTCATCCCGCACGGTTGTCTCTTCGCCAAATAGACGTTCAGGAAGAGATGACGCAGACGTGTGACGTGTCCATGGACCATTGCGCCATCATTATACTACACGCAGGCACAGAATTGGTTCAAGTGTCCATTGCTCATTTCCTTCCATTGATAATTGTCAGTGGATTTCGAATAATGGACGTCACACAACGTGCCGAAAAGTGGAACTACTTACTGTTGCAGCGCATCAATATTGCGCACATTCGTCGAACCGCGACGCGTCACGTTGAAGGCACAGTGGGACGCGTCGCGGTTTCACGAATGTGCGCGATATTGATGCGCTGCAATAGTCGAATGTTCAACTTTTCGGCACGCTGTGCGTCACGAATATGATGGTAAGTTGTATGCTTTCATAGTTACATTTTACAGAGGGTAGTTCTTCAAGCACATAACAGCATTGAAATATAGCCAATAATGTAGTCAAACTACCAACCATAGTCGCGAGTAGCGATCGCATTATGGAACGTTATTGACAACCGTTCATTTCTAGCTGTCTAACTTCACTCCTAGCCGTCGTCTCTGTGAAATGAGATACGACCGCTAAAAATGAAATTACCTAGAAGACTAGAAATGAACGGCTGTCACGTTCGATCCCTAGTCACGAGTGTCATCCACCCGACTGCATGACTGTAGGGATGTGGGACGTGAACACGCCCCCCCCCCCCATATCGAACAGTTGCGCCATTGAGCTGAAATGGACAAATGCGCCATCATTGTCGTCATCCATAGGGCGCAAGTGCCCTCTTTGGCGCAAATATCCAAGATTGTCATCCCCCTGTTTCTACTTACACTGTAAATGAGTATATGATAGCCACTGGAGTATCATCAAGTGTCCACCAATTCCATGTGATTCCAACCATAACACAGCTCGGAAGCATTATGAGTAGTAGTGAGGATCCTGAAATGTCCCTGATTCATCAGCCAACGACTGACTTGAATCAGCCGTCCGTCGGCTTAAAAGTGACGAGAAACTTATCCGTGAGCCAATTTTCTGTGAAATATGTGTAAAATCGACTCGCGCTAACTAGAGTTTCTAAATCGGTAGTAAAGTGTATTTCTCATTCGTCAATTCACTCGTCTCTCGAATAGGGTGTGGCATGTGAGTCTTGTAGTGCAATCGTCATATCTCTACTCTCAGCGGTGCAGTTGTCTATAAAATGCAGAGACAACAGCGCCGCTGAGAGTAGAGACATGACGAATGCACTAAAAGATTCACATGCGACACCCTACTATCGAACGTAGAGATGGTCAGCAGCAATTACACGAATGATAAATGCACGTTACTGCCGATTGAAAAACTCTAATATTCACCAGTAAACGCGAGTAGAATGGACACTCTGTTATCAGCATCTCTTCTTTGAGCCGATCCCACGTGTGACAACTTCTGAGTGAATATGGTCATCTTTCTCGCCACCATTATTGGCAGTTCGTTTTCTTGCGGTTTTCTTTCGCAGCCGATAGATAACTATTAGACACCTCGAAATGAGTCTGTACCGATTCTCTTAAAGTTAGGGTTAGTGCATTCGTTTTCTCTGATTCATTATGTGCTGTTGTCTCTCGCAAATGATAGACAACCGCTCGAAATGAAAAGAAAAAGAATGCACTTTGTGAGTGAACTAGGTTCCTCAGGGATGCATAATACACGTTTACTTCCTTTGAATAGGGAATGAATGGTTCGATTCCAACCTGTAAACTCACACTTGTGTACGTCTTCAGGACTATGAGCGAGAGAAGAGAAATGACATGGCCCACGATGAGGAGAGCGAAGTGAAAGGTGGAGTACCTGAGGATTTCAACATTTTCAATGAATCGGGGACCTTCGTCTCACTATCAACGGGGGAGGGGGCATGCGTAATAGTAATATCTGTTGTGTTACATATTTGATTGTTGCACAACGATTCCGGAACAATACGTTCAAGCTATTTTTCTTATGTTTCATAATGACTTTAGTAACAATAATTTATCGAAGGAAATGATTACACGATGTCAAGTGGTAGATAAAATTTAGCATACAATTCCTTAATCTCATTGTCAGTGATGAAAATAATCGCAATAATCGCCTTGATAACGGTATCGTGAAACAAATACCGAATTGCGAATCTCCTCACATTACGGAAGATGATCACAATTCAACAGCTCAACCATGCAAACTTACGCTGAGCATCACACGCATACGTACATTGAGTAAATTTCGAGCTGTCCTTCTTCCAATTAGGGATCGACTTGTGGAATACATTTTTCTTTGCCTATGCTCCTGTACGCGCTGTTGTCTATCATTCGTAGGAGACTACTAGGAGCTCATCGCATGCAGAAGAATGATCTGTAGTTTAAGAACCCACAGATTCAATCTATCATCCAGTATCAGAAAATTCTCGTACCGGACGACAGATTGAATCTGTCAGTTCGCAAATATTTCTGTCCAATGGAAAATATGCAAATTCGTTCCAAATGTCGATACTCACAGTATAACTATGAAAAGTTCACCATTCAGCAGTTCCCGATATGATTGGACAGTGCGCGGATGGTGTCAATTCCTGATTGTTGTAGGCAGAAACTCCGCCAAGAATCAGCGACCACTGAAACGAAAGTCATTATTGTCTGCAGAAAAGCCACTTGAATCAAAAAGACCAAAGACAAGTGCGCCATGGACATTTGCGCCATTGTGGTGGTACATTCTGAAGGAACAATCATCCATTTCCCCATAATGGCGCAAAGTCCATGGCGCTCTTGTTTGTTCACCTGGCTGAATTATTTCGAGCAACCCATTGCAATTGTTTTATCTGTTCACACAGAACCTTTTTTAATAATTGGACGAACTAAACTTTCTCTCTTCCTGTTGGACGCCCAGCGCATTTTTACGTGGAATGATCGAGAATGAATCGCTCTCACTATAAGTGAGCCTCATGAAGATCTACCACTACTCTGACAAGTAACAAATCAAGCAGATCCAAAATGCGCCCAAATGCCACAAATCAACCCGCAAGACGTTCACGAACTATAGTTTATTGGGGCATGCTTCACAGAGGGCATATCTCCGTATATCTAGTAGCCTTGAAACATAACCCGTAAAGTAGTCAAACTGTCAACTGGAGAACTTACAAAAGCAAGTGACATCGTTCCGACCAGAAGGGCCATCTGAATTTCTGGTTTTAGTTTTGGATATTCCGTCCTTGTTGTAAAACCTTGGGAATCCCAGTGAAGAACCTATTGTAGATGGTCGGGTGAAGCACGGCCATCATTCTAAAATTTTGATCACCTGTTTTTTTCAAGCTGGAGAAATATAGCTTTCATGATTGCACCTTTCAATGGGCATACATAGAAAAAAGGTAATTACGCAAAAATGGTCTCACTTGCGCCATGGCTCATCTATTGTGGTTGCCAGTTTGAGTACGAAATCAGTTATGTTTCACTGATAGGTATATCTTGACCACTAGGTATTGGTTTCGTGAAACATATTCGTTCTCGTTCTCAAACTGCCAACCCTAGTATTATTAGGTTGGTAAGAAAGTTTTTTCCCATTCCATCTTTATCTTGCAATTCAATACCAATATTTCGAATAAATTACACATATGCGCCATCATTATTATTAACCTCCTCCTATTTCACTGTGAGCTTGTGGATGTCCTCCTTCCAGAACTCCGCAAGGAACGAAGCGAAACATTATTTGAGCTCGTGTCTCAGATGATTTTTTTATTATTTTCGAATTTTTCCTGTACTTTCAAATAAAAGTATGGATACTTCTGGTGATTATTATGAATGTTGGCGGTGGACGTCACAAAACTGCA
>JACMIF010002836.1:0-16457 GCA_014805445.1 Diplogasteroides magnus
CTGAAATAGGCTCATCTAACCAAGCCCCGCAAAATCACCTATCTCGATCTTCTCTTTCATCACTTCCGCTCTAGCAGAAAACTGAAGGGCGCCCATTCCGAAGCAGTATAGGAAGTCTGTCCCTGCACATGCTCTCATACCACGGCTCATTTATCGGACAGCCTCTTCAACGAAGGAGACTACAGCCTGAAGAACAGGAAAGGTGGCGGACGAGGTGGCGAGGAAGAACAATATCGTTCTCGCTGCATTGACGTGGTATCCAGGCAGGAGTGTTGGCATTCTAGCGACCGCAGTCAACACTCTCAAGATCACCATCCACCGGCACCAGATGAGGAGTGCACGGAAATCTACGACATGGTGCATAAAACATAACCTTTTGGGTGCTCGAAATGGGGCTCGTGGGGTCACGTGCTGGAGCAACCTCTCTAACTCCCTAACCCAAGCTGGGTTCTATCAAGTTGTGGCATGGAATGAATAAGTGACTCCTTTACTATAATCAATCGGACCACCACCTAGCTAGCTAAATATTTAACGATACAACAAACCGACGAAGAGGGCTTCCTTGGGAAGAAAGTCTTCATCCATTTGTGGTTATCTTGCCTTGAATTCTTCTACTATTGTCTACTTTCAAAGGGGCAAGTATGACGACGGAGGTGTTCATCAAGAAAGTAGAGAAGATGAACAGAAAGCTTCGCTTCCAAATTCCCCAGGCACGGAAAAATCAAAACCCTCCCTAGCGGCGGCAAGCAACATTGAGACATATAGACCCTGGTCAAGCTGCGTGTGCTGTTAATCGAAATGGCCCATCTTCCCACATACTCTCCAGAGACCAACCCATGCGATGGACACTTGTTCCAATCCATCCATGGCCTCTTTCTCCAAGACAAGAAAATTCACAAAGCTGAAAGCAATGAAGAATCCGCTCGCTCGATGGATTCAGTTCCATTTCCCTGGCTTCTGGAGACATGGAATCAAGAGCCTCGAGGAAAGAAGGAGCAGGGTGGTGGCAGTCAATGTAGAGTATCTATGAATATAAAGGATAGCTACAATTGTTATTATTACTTGTCGACAAAGATCGAAAAAAATTTCATTATTTGTAGGACACCCTAATATATATGGTACTCTTCGAATTTCGGCTATTTAATTTGTTTGTCCGCGACGCGCTCTTTCACGCGTTGCGGTCGATGGTTGTTCGCTTCAGAATGGCACTGTCATACTCCCTGAGGAGAATGGATACTCGATGCTTCGCTGCGGTACTGGAGTCCCTTCCCAGTTCATCGGACATGTTATTGGAATCAGCATCATGTCTACTCTCTTCGTGAGTCGTTTTGTGACAAAAAGCGCGCCATGTAGATGAAATGGATGCTTGCGCCGATAGAGTGACGAGAACGATGGCGCATTTCACGATTGTGGGGCGAATATCCAAAGAGCTCTTGCTTTACCGCTTGCATCTCTATTATAATCAAAATCAAAGGATGAATGAAATCGATGAAAATGTGGATAATTCATTTGGGAATAAACACGTTTGAATAATTCTTTCCCTTTTGAGGTGACCTTATTGGTCCTGTTCTATCTCATTTGCTGCTTGAAGAAGAAGATGAAGGAAGTAGACACGGAGTCAACCTACTTCGACCTTCCAAACGACCATATCGTACTGAAGGTTGGTGGTCTCAGACAGCAGCGCTTGTGTACACGCGTTGCGGTCGAGGAAGGATATTTGCAAAAAATAAGTTGTGATGTGCAGGCAGAGGATGTTTACTTCGCATCTCGCACGTTCTACAATGCAACCAACGATGATTACATGCTCATTGTACGTTTGAATACAGAAAATTTACGCCTACCTTATTATCTCATACGAAAGACACGTCTAGCAAAAATAAGTCATTTATTCAATAAAAGGCGCAATATAAATTGATAGAATAGTCTAAGCTTTTTTTTCGAAAAGCAAGAGCTAAAAAAAATTTAATGTAGTTAAAAATAGGTTGCTACGGGAAAAGCAATATTTGCATAGTTTTCGTCCTCAATTTCTGAATTCATTCGAACCAATTAACGCGTACATTAAGCCCCACCATCCGACCCTTCGAGACGACGATAGCAAGCTTCTCGAAGCATACTCGATTGATCCCTGGC
Source organism: Diplogasteroides magnus (assembly GCA_014805445.1). NCBI lineage: Eukaryota > Metazoa > Nematoda > Chromadorea > Rhabditida > Diplogasteroididae > Diplogasteroides > Diplogasteroides magnus. Next base: position 2,131 of record JACMIF010002836.1, read on the forward strand.
AGCCCATGATCCTCAATGCTAAGGTTTTACAATTTTTTATTATCTAATTCTCACATATTCTGGTAGGTGATCAGCAAACGAAGCATATTGAAGCAATTGAATCTGTGATTCCAGGGGTGTAATACACTTGCGCCATTTTGGTGATATTGACATATATGTGCGAAGTGTATATTTCACCAGTCTGGCGCAGGGGTCCAAGGCGCTCTTTTCATTGGATCGATTTCAGACCTTCCTGACCTTCACCATCAAGTATACTGCAAGCGGCGTCGATGACAAACCTGTCGACCATGTGATGAAGTTCGAGACATACAAGAGGACCAATAATGCAGAGGTATGTTTATTCGGGCGTAAGACAAGTGCACCATGGGCTTATGCGCCACAATGGTGAAAGGGACAGATGCTCTATTTTTGTCGTTCTAATTTTTATTGCACTACTGCCCATTTCACCATTATGGCGTGAAGGCTCATGAGGCCATTTTCATTCGCCCATAAATGCGAGGGGTTTCTGAAGCGGTAATTCATTTCTTTGCTCATTCGTTAAATTTATCCGAAACGTTTGTTTTGTATGGAACACTGAGAAGACGGCTCTGCGGAGATTAGTTTTAGATAATTAAGAACAAAATATATAAAAAGGGTTATGAAACATTGTGACTTCATTGAGCTGTTTACTTGACACTTGAAAATTTCAGAAACTGAACAGATCAGAGGTCACACTGGACATTCGATTCGATTGAGGACCTCACGTCTGCGAAGTGGAGAAAAAGCACAAGATCACCTACATATCTCAAATTCTACTAGAATAAATGTTTGCATTGAGCTAGCGCCTTTTTCATTGACTGTGTCTGTGATTCAGATTTATTACTTTACTTGATATGCTTTACGGAAGGTGTGTCCTAAGAATTATGTTGCAATATTCCAAAAGGGAATCAAACTGCCAAATATAGCGTGTGGTAATATTTTTGTCTGGGTCATGTATGTACGAACGAATAGTCTGGCTCCCTGTCATGACACCATTTGACCGTTTATGGATATTTGAGTCCGTATTGATAAATTGACAGAAATCTGGCAAGCAATAAATATGGGTCTAGGAACCTCGAAATTACATATTAGGTTGCAAAGAAAGTCTTTGAAGATTTTTTGAAAGACATATATCATTATTCAGAGAAGCTGCACAATGTCAATGTATGTGGTTATTAGAGACCGCATAACGCACCGGATCATGTGCGAATGAAAAATGAACGGGCCGAAATGAACCCTGACGCGGTGCGTTTCATTTGGGTGCGACTGGTCTGGTCTCTATCTCTTCTATATCCTACTCTTCGCTTTTGTCACTTGGGTGTTGCACATGCGGGTGGAGGCAACAGCCGAAGTTGGGGTGGCCGGCACTCGGTTGGATATTAGCAGGATAATTTCAAGAGGAAGATTGACGAGAGCATTTTACCATGTACGATGTTGCATTAACTTGTTAATTTCTTCAGCCATTATCCACAGGCATGCCTGCCCTTTTGACGTCCCTAGGTGAGCAATGGCCAGAAAGGGACTGCGGTTCCTCGACTGCACCAAAGGTCAAAGGCCAAATGACAAAGGTATGGTCAGTGATAATTCGTTCTCTTTGTCTCCTCAGCAACACTTCCTCCCACTCCTCAATCCTTCCATATCCCCACCGGTTCTCTAAGGTGTTCATTAGTCCAGAAACCACAGTCTCTTTTCTTCTTACATGTGCCCGTCCAGATATGACATTACTTACAGTTATCTTATAAGCACGTTTCGCAACATTCACTTCAGTATCACTCTGCATTGTTGGGATCATGTAGTTTTGTCTTACTTCATATTTTCTTTATCCCCGCTCAAGCGCATTCTACTGTGATCAAATACAAAAATTGTATTTAGAGTATCAATCTCAAGACAATATGTCCGACTTCGCTTCCAACTCATCCTGCGCCGTAGTCTCGAGGACTTTGGTTAGTGTTTTAAAACCAACTTTTAGATACAAAAAGTCTATCCTCATTTATTCACATCTTCTATTGTATATAAATACGAGTGAAAAGCATTTTTGACTGTGATTTTTCTATCGTCCTTGTCATTAAGGAAACTGTTTAGTATATTTTTGGAAAGAATAATTTATTCTCCCTGCACAGCTTCAAAAATTCTTCTGTCTTCAGAAGAAACCACCGCCAAGCAGCAACTTCGCTGTGGCCACGTTTTCTGTACTAATTGTGTGGCAGAACTGAAAAGGGGAAATAATATGTAAGTATAACCAATTCAAGGATTACTGATATCATATGTTTTTAACCTCCAATTTGTACATGTTTTCAGTTACACGTGCCCTTTGTACCGTGCTCTCTATTCCTGCAAGACAGACAACGCCCCTTCTTTCCTGGAGACTGTGGGGATGCCCATCAGGTTGCTCAACGACTTCATGCAGGTAATTAATCAATTAAATACCTTTTTTAAAATTTGAATACCAATCATTAAAAATTTGAACTCGCAAGAATATGTAAGTAAAACATGAATAATCAGCACTAAAAGGAATACCATGGTCGATTTTAAGGATGCACCCGGATCACTCGACGAGGTCATCGTATTCCTGCGCCCCCATATAAACAATCCCATGCTGCCAAGATATGTGAGTAGCAATTTAATTTGCATTTTAAAATGTCTTTTTTAAAATAGCTAGCAGGTTATTTAGTAGTATATTTTTGTAAAACATGTTTTTTCAGTTGGTTGAACAGATTCGCCATTTGGATTCGTCGTCGGGCCCCCAACGCTTAGTGAATAACTGAGCAATATGATTTTGTATTATACATTCATCATTCTATACAGCCTGTACATTTTTAACTTATCCAAATAAATCAGTTGCATTTCCTCGCTATCAGTTGCATTTCCTCGCTATCGATCCTCGGTGATGTGCCTCCATGTAGTCGTAAGGATGATAAGGCATGAAATAGAACATGTGAATTGATCTCCAGATCTTCTCTACAAGAAACTGGGTAGATTAGCTTCTTAGCAACATATGACGTACTTGCAGGCAGACTAAAAAATATTCTCCGTTGAGTTATTGACGAAAAGTGCCCCATTTTTCAATTGTCAATTTCACACGTTGTGGCTCTACGTTCGCTAGAAAACCGCTCCGAGTTTATTAGACGAATAAGAAATGCAAATTGATTGAATTTGAATAAGTTTTGTCAACTTTAAAGAATTTTTCGAGTTTCATTTTCGAAAAATTCCATTTTTCGCCCAGCACTGCTCTGGACCACACTCACGCTTAGCCATCCGACCCCGAGGCATGCCCGCCCTTTTTACCTTCCTTGTTCAGCAATGGCCAGGAACTACCCCTCTTCCTCAAAGATCAAATTGCCACTCCCTTAGTATCACGGGTCATTCTACATTCTGTCTACTCGCCAGTCTTGCGAGTAGACAGTACTTTCTATATACTTTGTAACAGGAGCTCACCGTTGCAGACAATGTGCTGTCGTCTGACCGCTGTTCATTTCTTTCGACTCTTTCCGATTCGCGGTTTCTTGACATTTAAAAAAATCTTATTTGCAGAACTTTCTCGCTCAATGACTTCTGTCAACATGGCTGACTTTGCTTCCAATTCGTCATGTGCTGTGTGCCTCGAGGATTTCGGTGAGCGTTTTCACTGATTATTGCTTAACATCTTTTGGGTATCATTCAGTTACTACTAGATATTTGTGTTGCTTCTAACTAGATAATTGTGAAATTAAGCACACATTGGAATCATAGATAAACTTGTCACTATTTCAACCAATCCGCCTTGTTAATTCTGCCCTTTTCAGATGAGACAACCGCCAAGAAACAACTCGCTTGCCGCCATGTTTTCTGTACTGCATGTGCGGCAGAACTCAAGAAGGGCAAGAAGATGTAAGTTTAAACAATTCATGGGTTATCATATGCGTTTCAACTGTCATTTGAACAAATAGAAAATGTAAATTAATTTTTAAAATATTTTTTTAGCTACACATGCCCTGTGTGCCGCGCTCCCTATATCCTAATTCCCATCAGGGTGCAGAACGCCGCTAGGCAGGTATCAAAATCATTTCTTTTAAAATCATTATGAAAAATGAAAACATAATCAACACTTAAATTAATACCATGATTCATTATAAGGGATCACGAGCAGCGATCGACGAGTTCATCGAGTACCTGCGCCCCTACCTGACTCGTCTGCCTAGAAATGTGAGAAGCAATTTAATTTACATTTTAAAATGTTAAATCAGGCTAGCAAATTGGTTGTTTAGTATTTTTTTTTGTAAAACATGGTTTTTCAGGTGGTTGAGGCGATTCGACGTCGGGATGAAAGGTTGACGATTCGTCGTCAGGGTCCCAACGCTGAGTAACTCTAGGCTTTTTTGTACATTGCATTTTTGTAACCGCCATTTATACTGTATAGACATGTTACTTTTCAGTATTCATCATTCGATACAGCCCGTAACTGTACATATTTTGGATTTCTGTATCCAAATAAAACGATATTTTATCAATAACACAAGAAGATCCAAGTGTTCAAAAGAACTTCGAATTTTAGGTCGCATCCCATTGCAGGAAAAGCAGATTTGTCACCTTATAGCACTTTTTCGACCGCCCTGACCAGAGGCAAAGGAAAAATTGTAGCTGATAATTACTGAGGTAGTCAGTCGGGCAACTTCGCTGAAAATAGCATGAGCCTGGCTCTTGTGTTTATGCCCAGTTTGGGGATTTCGAAGCCGTTGCTTGCCCTTGCGTGAAACATTGCAATCTCGCATACTAATTCTCAAACTTACTACACCTAATGCTTCATAGTATGCATATGCCTAATTCATTGAATTGCATGTATTATCTTCATCCGGAAGTCGTGTGTTATTTTCTCATGTTCATTTTAGTGAATGGAATAGAATTGTGGAACGTTTCTTTGGTTTCCCTGACTTAGGGTACGGAAATCAAGCAGACGAGAATTTTTCTGCCGTCGAATCTATTCTGAGCCGTTGCCTCGCATGTGATGGTCAACCACTCCGATTGAAATAGACGTCAGAAAAATGCACTTCCACTTGCTTTCCATTCCCCAGATAGAGCTCACAAACAAGTCCTTTATCCACTCGCACTTTAGTGGAAAGGTCATAGTGAAAGGAGGGAGTAGCGAAGGCAGATGGAATCCCAAAGTTCATTCCATCACTGTGTGCTCTACATCGCACTGTCGTCTCTATGCGCGTGGTATAACCGCACGATGGAGGGCACAGAGAGATGGAATGAACTTCGGGATTCTATCTGCCTTCATTAGGCGGGAGACCTTTTGGGATATGGGACAACAGTAGACATAACGCCTCTAAGTGGCCTCCAGAAGTGCATTCATTCTCTCTCTAAGTCGACTCCGAGCTGTTATCTCTTACAGAGGATAGACGACCGCTCGGAGATGAATTAGAGAGAATGAATGGACTTCGTGAGGCGACGTGCGTTATGTGATTACAAGAAAACAGTCGAGAGATTAGAGAAATTAGTGTATACAGTACACCATCTACCTTGATGAAGAGGACGAGAGCTATTTCGAGAATATTCCAACGACGAACAGTGAAGGATAAACATAAACGAGATCAATGACAATCATCTCTCCTGTACGCTTCATTCACTTTGCCTATGCAACCCCTTCCACCCCATTTTATTATACAACCTATCTGAACTGTTATTCCAAGTACGCGTCTCACACGTGGATGCCACCCTGGCCTCTCGTAATTACGTGCTATGTCATCGTTGCGGGATACCCTACTTTGCTCAAGTACAATTCTGTTTCTGCTTTCGTTAAGTCGAAGTGTCTTCATCCCAGAAAATAAAATTTCAACTGGGAGATATATAGACTGGAGCAATAGTTCAGTTAGGATGCGTAATGATTAATCCATGATTATTTTTATATTCTCCTATTGTTTTGCTCTAGGGTTTCGAAATCGGTGCTTAAATTCATAGCGGTTGTCTCGACGAGCGATAGATGAGAATGGAAAAATCAGAAAGTTCAAGTGTATTTTTCTCCGAAAATTAAATTATCTGATTGTCTGTGCATCTATGTCCGTGAATACGCAACTACGCTTCAACAAGTTGTTCTAAATCGGTAAATTTGTCGTCATACTCACCGCCGCAGTGTTGTTTCACCCCCCCCCGATTGACAACCGTGCTGCAGAGAAGAATGATGGCAAATTTACCGAATCAAAACCCCTACCTTCAACGCCGTTTCGCTCGGCCTTTTGGCCGCAATAATGACAAGAACTTTTGCAAAGCATTGAAAAAATTATTCAGTTTGCACTAGTCCGACACAACATAGTAATGGCGCTTCCATTTGACATACCTTATAATCATTTGAATTCCTGGATCATGTTTGTTCCACTGAGATTCCTATTGAGGGTCGATTGTGATTCAACGATAATACTTCATGAAACTCATGGAAGGCTTTTGGTTCTTGTACTTTGATCTCATATTCAATACATCGGGCGCATTAATGCTCAACGGATTGCTTCTCTACATGATCTTCAGTAGTGGAGAGAAAATATACCACTACAAGTGCTAAAATATTATTTTTCTGATTCAGTGAAAATGTTGGATTAAGATATTTCACCATCTGCATAAGCTGCATAGACATTATCTACTCCATCTGTTTCAATCAGGCTTGGTGCGTCGGTCGCGAATTTCTCCTATTTTTCCCTATTTCACCGCTTAGAGAGCACACGTTTTTAATGCAGGTTTATTATTATTATCATTATTTAAAATTTTATGTAAATTAATTTAGGTTCATAATTATAAATATATTTGTCCTTAGGTGCATCGAATATCCAGGACAAAAAGAATAAGAGACCGTTCAGGTCTGCATGCTAGCTGTGCTTTCTTCCTTCATAATTATACTGTTCCTAATTTCCAATAGTTTTGTGTTCAGATACGCTCTGCTAAGCAGGTAAAGCCGTTACTATTTTATGCATTTGAACGGTCAACAGCTCCTCGGAGATTAGATGAAAGAGAATGCACTTTCTCGGATGAAAATTTTAGAAACCCTCGCCGTTATCAATTAAAACAAGTTCTGTATCAGAGCGGGTAGGGTCTCACATAATTGATTAATTCAACGGATAAAATTCTTTTTTTGCGGCAGAAGTGTATCCCGTACCTGGGGATCCTATTTTTTTTCTTCTGAAAACTGCCTCATCCGCTCCCCGGAATTTCAATAAACATGTTTTAAACACACAAAATAATCATAAATATATAGCGACCGGATCTTGAAACTGTATGAGCATCGGCTGCCTTTGGTGATTCTACCCCAAGCGGTCAGCGATGGATAAGCGATAAGAGCGGCATGGACATTTGCACCATAATGGCGAAATGGACACTTGTGCCGTGAAAACAGCGCGAATGAGGCCCTGCACATTTCATCACAATAGCGCAAATGTCCTTGGAGCTCTTGCCGTTCGCCCAACAGACACACCCGAAAATTCGTCCACAAAAATGTTTGTAGGCTGCGGTCCTACTTTACATGTACGCGTTGTTTGGGATGTTCTTTCAAGACACTCCGCAGCTTCGCGTTTTATTGAACAACACTTACAAAGGCACAATCAATTTCGATGGAATTTATCTAAAAGGAATAATAGTTGAGGTAAATCGGTCAGTTGTTGCCCGTATGTACTTACCAGGGGTTCAAAAACGGTAAATTTGTAGTCATTCTTCTCCATCGCGCGGTCGTCTATCATAGAATGAGACAACCGCGCTCCGGAGAAGAATGACGACAAATTTACCGTTTTAGAACCCCTAGAACTTACATTACAGTATGCGGATAAACAGCTTGCACTAGAAGGCTGTGCCATCCTTCTCCTCATCGTATTTACTCTAATGGGGATTACGGTATCTTGACCTTCGAAACTTGGGTGACGTATGATACGGTTATCGATGAGTAATGAATTAAACCACCGATTCGAAATGGGAAAAGTGAATTGAAGATGAACTTTCAGTATTCCTTTACCAAACAGCCGAGCTTGATCCAACGGTGCAAAGAAGAGGCATGAATGAGTCTTTTTTCCACATAGGACAGGGATCCGAAAGTTCACATTCATTAGACTTGTCGCATATGAGCAGTCTTCACATGGAACCAATCCTTCCATACTCTAAACCAGAAATTTTCAGATATACTTCGGTTTTGCCATTCACTATGCCATTGCCCAGCAGGCGATGAGCATCAAGACTAAGCAGGTACACACGAAAGCTCTGCGAGTGCTGATAGCACAGGTTTAATGTTTTTTTAAATCCTAATCAATGGCAGTTTATTAGAATTTATGGTATATGTTTTAATGATATTTGAAGATGTATCCTCCGTGAAACATAACCCATAAATTAATCAGAGTGTCAATTATAAGTTTCATCGTCCATAACATAAGCCTACATTATTCAGGCAGTAATTCCTATTGTGACCCTTTATATTCCCAGCAGCTCCATCGGGTTATGTTTTATTTTCGGATGGGATCTCTCTTGGATTCCGACCGTGGGTTACATTACCCCATTTCATTCTGTAAACGTTCAAATCAGGTAATCGCCGTGTGCCTCTCGTCGTTTTCCACAATAAATCCTATCGTTATTATCTACGTTAGCGAGGATTACCGAAAGAGATTTCAGAAATTCAACGCCGTCCAAATGTTCAGTTCGAGTTACATATAAGACATATGAAACTAAGATTCGGGAAAAGTCGCTGATGCGCGTTTTCTGGCAGAAAATACGCTCAGCGACTTTTCCCGAATCTTGTTCTAACTGCAGTCTAATATGAATGTTTATCCGTGTTTCTTCCTTTTCCTTTCATAAGTCATTGCCCTTGTAATATTCGTATCATATACACAATTCTCAATTTTCGCGGAGATACGGCTGAAATAGTGGAAAAACCGAAAACTTTTCTGCGTGCAGCTAGGACCTTGTGCTTCTCCCAGTTTGCCTGAAAGTGTTGGAGTACTAAAATTCCAAAAGGAGAACAATTTATCTTTTGAATAAGGGCCACAGTAGTGAAAAGAACGTTTTTTGCGTTCGAAAAGTCATGTCAAAAATAACATTTTTGGTTACTGTGGCCGTTATTCAAAAGATAAATTGTCCTCCTTTTGGAATTTTAGTACTCCAACACTTTCACGCAAACTGGGAGTTCGAAAAATCGACCAACTTTGAAAAATCGCGCCGCTCTTTTTCGCGGCAGAAGATCATGATGGTGGCAACGAATGAGATCTTTACTGGGGAGTTTATGATATTTTTGGATAGAAGCTATCATGAGTTTGAACGGAGATATCGATGTGAAATGCGTATATGACAGAACTTATGAGTCAACCAAATATTAGGTTGAGGAGAAAGTCTTTGTGGATTTTGTTATTCCGACACAGAAAAATCCCAGTGAAGGCTAGGCAGTAATTGCATAGTGCATAGTTGTTGGCTAGTTTTGGCCAACATGTGTGCATAGCGTAGCTGCACCATGCCTGCAACACAGCAAGCAGTACGCTTTCAAATTCCATAGTTGCAGTGAAGACCACTGAAAATTTCTCGTGCGTATTTTCAAGAAACGAATTTTCCTGACTAAACTAAATGTGGGCATGCATGAGCTGTGTCATGAACATTACCAGGCCCCAGCGAGAGACTTCCCAGCCAACAGTGTTTTTCAGGGCAATTGTTTTTGAATAAAGTGAAAAAACGCCTTTTCACTTGAAAAAGAGTGACAGCTCGTTCTCAAAAGCTACATCAATCTGTTCAATAGTATTTCGGATGAAACTTGCGGTTCACCAGTAGAATATAAATCCAAATTCGATTTTTGCTCTAAATGCCTTCTTCAGGTAGCATTTCCTATGAATATTTGCCTATTTTCAAAAAATGGCATATTCCTGAATATCTTTTTTTCGTGCTTTTCCTATTGAACTCGGTTCAAGGAACACGTATGCGTTATATGTAGTACTCGTCTCCCTTATTATAATTAACTACCAAGATATACGGCCACTTCGTCTTAAAGGATATAATGAATGCATTTTCAAAAAAAATCAAAAATGGTCCCGACTAGCATATTACCAGTTTTAACGAAAAATGTATTTTTATTTTTATTTGTGTTCACAGGTATCAACTTTCATAATTATTATTGGTTATGGACAGTGCAAGAGTAGGACGTTAACCTAAGCCCATTCCGTTTGACACCTAATACTTTCCGCGAAACTGTACATTTATTTCAAAAATTTTCATCAGTTTGACTGTTTTTACTTTTTCCATCAGAACTTCCTAGTCACAAGATATAATCAAAAGCCCTTCTAGCATGTGACGAGGACAGTTCCCACGCTTAATATAATCCACTAGTAATATATGCTTCGCTTGAAAGTCCGGGAAAAATTGAGAAATCCGATGTTGAGGAGGTGCAATGTGGTCGTAATCATCATTTCTGTCATAACTCCAGAAGCATGTAGTCCGACGTAATTTGTATCAGAATGACATGCCTGCTTACTGTACACAACCACATACATTGAAATTGTGCTGCTTCTCTAGATAAAGATAGATGTCTTTAAACAATTCCACAAAGACTTTCTCCTCAACCTAATATTTTGAACAATTAATTTCACATTTTCCATTTATTATTCGTATATTTTAAAGAAAAAAAATTGACCTTCATCTTGGCAACAACGATTCGTCCAACGGCGGCTGCGAGGAGAAGAACAACGACGGCGGCGACAACAATTCCGATGATCATTCCACTTCCACCCTGCCGGATAAAGATAAGACGTGATAAATGACTCAATTGGCAAGCATAAGAATGATTTGAGAAGTTCGAAGTGGGATGGCAATATTTTGTGTTCATATCCAACCTCGTTCTTCTTCTGCATTCCGTGGTGCTCAGATTCCTTAGGAGTCTCGGGCACCTCGGTTTCCTGATTTTAATCAGGAAACCAAGGTGCCCGAGAAACATCCATTGGTCTGGACAGACTCTCAAGTACAACGCCACTACACCTTCCTATTTTATTGTTTACGAGAAATCCCATTAGCAAGAATGGAAAACATAATTCTGCGCGGATATATTGATCTCAAAATGAACAGCGTCTATTGATGGTACTTTGTGTCGTTTTGCTTTCACGGCATTGGTTAAATATCCATGTCCTTTTTGAAAAGCTCAAGGAGAAACCTTATTGTCAGTAGCTTCTGCCGTCGTCTCCTAAACATCTTTTCTCAATTACTGAAGAAAATAGCAGATTGATTTGCAAGCTTTGTGGGTATTTTGAGCAGCGTCTGTAATTATAATAACTCGCACAAAGATGAAAACACTGAGCATTTTTGACGACAGAATGTTTGTATAACATATAAATTTATTTGCAGTCTCTTGCTCCGTGGTTGGTTTTTCCGTCATTGTTGTGACGACGGTTGTGGTGGTAAAAAGCGGATCTATAAAAGTCACTTTTTGATATTGATTTGGCATTTTGCCAAGATTTGGCAAGCCTCAGAACGAGTAACTTACATAGACAGGTTATCTCAAGATGCGATTTTGCCGGCATCCATTCAATCCAACCCTCATCCTCCTCGAAGGGATTACACATGTACCCCGGCCTAGGCTGTGGATTTTGCGCATTCTGCAACAAATTTATTCATTTTCGAGGACGACTGAAGCGATACGGTTATAGCTTGAACTAGGATCTCTCTTATCAAAGCAATTAGTGCATATTTTCTCTTTTGTCTGACCTCCACAGCGGCTATCGATAACATGAAGCGACAACAGCTCCGAGGAAGTTAGACGAATGACAAATGCACTTGTTGTTTTGATAAGAGAATCCTAGCTAGACTCCAGCGGAGGGGGGACACATTAATACAAAGATTTTCAAGATCAATTCAGATTCATTATACCGGTCAATTGGGACTGTTCCAAATTGGACATTGTGCAATAGGCAGCTAATCCAATCAGTGCTAACGTTCACATTCTGTAGCACGATCGCACAAAGCCGAGCGTCTCAGTGGACAATTCGCGCCTCGTTGCGAATTCATCGAGCAATAAAAACAAGGATAGCGAAAAGATCTCTCTCTATATCTATCCTTTTCCGCCCATCCTTTTCATGGCTTACGGGCAAGATTTCAGTTTTAGGAGGACACTCCGCCAGGTTTGTTCCGCTAGGAAAAATCGGCGATGCACAAGTTCTGCCAACGGGGCAATCCAGTGGCTTGAATGCACACTTTCCTGAAACGAATTTTTTCCCATAATCGTTCTATGGTTATCTCTCAGCAATCTTCAGATTTCAAATCATTTTTCAGAATTTTCACTAGAAAAATTATTTTTTAAATTCATTTTTTATCCGTAACAGCTAAACAATAGACATTCTATCAAATGGTGTTTTATTGTTAGGTTTGAATGGTAGCGAGTTGGATAAGCATTTAAGAAGCATTATTTTTCATCTCAAGCTAAAATCAGGGGTGCCCATACCTACTTCCAGGAAAAAAATCAGAATTTAATTCGAATGTTTGCCACCCTGTGCCGCCCTACCCTGACCTGAAAAAATAATGCTTCTTAATTTATTCTTATTATAAATGCAAATGTCCACCTATATTTTCAGAGCATCTGAATTGACCAGCGAATATTTCAGAGTGATATTCCGTCTGCCATGTCTTGTTTTTGCAAAAGAGTCTGCTTGCATGGTACCCAGTCTGAAAGCTCTTCATTACGCCCTTACGCTTGTTCGTATCTCACAAAGTTAAATCAGTAAATTAAATATATTGGAAGATGCATTTCGTGTCTCCCTTTTCTCCTCTTAAATCACATTTTCTATAAATTGTATGATGGTCTGTGCCACGCAAACTCACATTAGCCTCGGCTACGGCTTCGCCGACGATGACGTAGCCATCGGGGCACTTTGCTTCGTTTCCTTCATATCGAAAATCCTCGCTGCACGTCGAATTTAACGGGCAGCCGTACGGCCTCAGGGATGTGTTGACTGCACCGCTCCCTGAAAATTCTCTGCTCAGCTTCAGTTCATAATCAGGGAACGTCGGTCTTTAAAGTCTTTATTCCGGGGTCAGGGGATAATCTAAGGGGGATGTGTTCCTGCCGGTGGACTGCTGGGCCAGCCGGGAACGTCGGTAGAGACTACGCAAGTGCACTTAGTGTTAGAAACCACCCGAATTCAATTCATTAATCGTCAGGCACCTATCTCGTTCGTTATCAGCGGTAGTTCTCTACCTGGACTATGCAGATTATTCTTTCTGTTTCAGACCCGCTCGACTCGTCTCACCTTTCCATCCAGGCGAATCCTCAGCCAACGAGTACGGTAGCATTCCGATTGAACCGATTGCCTGAGTAACGTTTGATTACGGTATTACAGTAATGTAAGCTCACTAGAATCAGGCGCATTGTAGGCCACTGATATGTATGTGATGTCGGCGCAAAGTGTCTGAAAAAAGGAATTTGCAGAGCTAAATAAGGATCGAATTTCGGAACTATTTTAGATTTTCTCTGTCCGTGCGCTTGTTGAACGGTTGCCCATCGTTTGTGATAGATAAGTACCCGCCAAGGTATTAAGACAGAAAATATGCAAATGCGTTCCAAAAGTCGATCCCTAGGGTGCAATCTCTCTATCATATCGAGGACGACAAATTGAAGCAGAAGGACCAATAGAGTAGGGGGACGAATTTAGAAAAAAAAGTGCAACACTGCTCTCTGTGCTCTCATTCTGACCGGATCGATATGATGAGCGAAAGAGAATGAGTCAAAAATGCGAAGAGACTAGACTAGAATGGCTGATTCGGACCTCTTTCGGACCTTTTTCCTTTTCCCATTTCATTTCATTCTGAACCTTTTCATTCGGACCTTGCGGACCTCCATTCGGTCCTCTCATGTGGTCTAGCGCGGGCCGTTCGAATGTTTTAGCAAAAGGTCATCATTTTTACCCGATCATCTCTTTCGCGAAGAGACAACCGCACGGAATGAAATGAGACTGAACGAGACCACCCTGGTAGTGAAACGAGGTCCGATTGAGGTCAGAATCAGCCACTCTAGTAGAGACTGGAGGTGGAAGGATGGGCGTGATCGGCGTGGAATGAGTGAGGGTGAATGGAAGGGACAATTTTGCATTAAGAAGGGACGTGCGCACTTTTGCCCTCTGCCAGCTCTACTAGCGACGAAAGAGTTGCACTTCATTTCCAAAAAAGCGTTCCCTGCAATGGAGAGGGAAAGATGAAGCAACGGCAGCAGAAGACGAAACGATGTGAAAAAGGGATAATGAGTGGGAGGAATGGGCTAATATTAGAGTGGACAAAGCAAGGCAGAGTGCATTTTTCATTCGTCTAATTCACTCGGAGCGGTTGTCTCTCTCATGCGATAGACGACC
>JACMIF010002837.1:0-16455 GCA_014805445.1 Diplogasteroides magnus
ACTATGCCGTAGTCAATGACTATAGTCGCGGGACTAATAGTCAAGTGACTATCCCCCCGCTCGTAGTCACATGACTACATAGTCACTGACTATCCTCCAGCTCTAGTCCAGTGACTATGACTACAGTCCAAATAGTCATTCTGCCAACCCTAAGCCCAATATTGCATTGGTCGACGTAGCAGCCCAATATTGCATTGGTCAACGAAGCAGTTCACTATTGCAGTGGTAGATTTTGATCTCATTGAGGACATTTGTCGTGTGTGCAGTGCATATCACTGCAGGTTGATTGAGAGTTGAGGGTACAGTGAACCCTCGGCTCAACACATCGAACTGTAGTGTGCACCCTGAGCTCTAGCCTAGAGTATTCAGCACAGAACCAAATCGGATAAGGACTGATTTATCGGTCCTAGACCGTAGTTCACACACTCAACAACTGTTCCTCTCAAAATGAGAACTCTCCCTGCCTGTGCTAACGATAACGCGCCTCGACCATTGTGAAGACGCATTTCTCTCTGCTGGTGCTATCGACAGTAAAATCTGATATCGACAGCAGACATCATGGCACACATTCCCAGTTTCTCACAGTACATGCGAGCACCGATGACCGGAGCGCTCAACAAGCTGAAAGACGAAGAAGACAAAGCAGCTACCTCGTTGACCGCAATCAGAGCAAGCACCACAGAAGTCGAACTTCTTCAGCAGACATCAGTGGCGGTCAATTGCGCGGGAGAAATGCGCCGTCAGGTGGAGATCTATCAAGATCATGCCAAGAGATGGCAAGAGAAAATCGATAACAACGCCAACGGAAGGATTGACTCTGGTGCCGAGCAACAGTACATGGATAACTGGTTGGAAGATCTAACCAATGATCCCATAAAGAATCCAGAGGCTGTTTACGCTCATTACACAGATCTTTCGAGCGAACTCTCATCAGCGATAGAGAAGAAGAAGGTTGAACTGAAGACGGCGGCAGAGGTGGTACTATTGCAGAGGCAGACCACTGCGATGGCAAACGCACCGGTCACAACAGGACAACCTCTCCCTGCCGCAGTTCCAAGTGGAAGCGCTCCCACAACATCACACAGTAACGCATTTGTCGTTCCTTCTCTTCCTTCCTTCAATGGCACGGCATGGCAATGGCAGTCCTTCTGGAAAGATTTCGAGTCTGCAGTACATAGGAATACAGTGATTTGCAAGGTTCACACTATTGAAAGAAGCTGTATCCGGTCCAGCTGCAACAGCCATTTCACCTCTCCAGATCACAGCTGCAAACTGCAAGCACGCTGTCGAGATCTTGGAGGCCCGTTTCAGTAACACGATACAGGCACAGTCTGAACTCATGCAGAAGATCGAGGACGCACAAAGTCGTTCCAATTCCGCAGAGGATCAACTCCAGCTGGTGTACTTGCTGCAACCACTGTTGTTACAACTAGAGGACACAGATGAGGATATCGATAACTCATCTTTACAAAGGATCATTCAGAGGAAATTTGATTTCGCAGCGAGGAATAAAATTCTGAAATTATCAAGACAAGAACGGGATGATGATGAGAAACTATCCACTATGGATATTCTCACTGCCGTAGAAGAATTCTATTTGGAAGCAATAACAATCAAGGAAATGGATAATGTCATGAGAGGAGGAAACACTCCTAGCTCATCAAGGAATGGCCACTCATCAGGAAACATGTACAATACTCCAAACCACACACCACAGTACAATCAACAACGTCGCCCGCCACAACGACAGCAATCCTATAGTGACAGACCTTCACATAGAGGATGCGTCTTTTGTGGAAACCATCCAGAGTCCGCTGAATGCGGAACAGTATCTTCTCAAGAACAGAGAAATAAGTTTGCCTCGGAAAACCGGTTGTGTTTCAAGTGTCTTGGAACCGGACACAGCTGGAACAAGTGCAGAGCCGTTTGCAGCAGTTGCAGAGGAGAGCATCATCGTGCATTTTGTGATAACAGGAATGGCCACAATAGTGCACAAGGGTATGCAGCACCTCGCAACATGAACACTCCACCGACTCCTACTCCCAGGACAACGGTGCCCCCGTCGAACAACTACAACAGGCCACCACCAAGAAGCAATGGTGGAGGACCTACGCCTCAGCCCAGAATGCAGTGCAGGCAGCAGTCCACCAACACGGCATCCGTCGGTCAGACTCAAGCTGAATCGGCACAGAGCAACAAGTCAGTACGTCTTTGGACTGGTACAGCACTGGTAAAGAGGAAGGACTCAGATGTAGCCATACAAGTTGACTACGTTCTTGACTCTGGTGCCCAACCCACTCTCATCACATCGTCACTCGCAGATAGACTCTATCTGCCGGTTACAGATAAGGAGAAGCTAACGATAAACGGTGCACATGGTGTCCACATTGAAACCAGGACATTCAACAAGCACGAGTGGCAGATGCAGACAAACCGTGGATGGATGAGTTTCACTGGTATTGCAATGGATGACCCACTTGTTTCTTCTCCACCCTGCCCACCTCTCTCGGAGGAAGACTGGATGTACTTGAAGAACAAGGCCATTAGCATCTCATACTGTCCAGCAAGGAAGAATTCATTCAAGCCACAGATTCTCATCGGAGCTGATGATCTTCTGAGAGTACTCAACACACAGTCACAGTTGGTACTCGACAGTCTCCCTTCCGGTCTTTCAGTCCTTTCCACACAATTGTGAAATATCATTGTGGGGAAGCAAAATGCAGGACCTGAATCAACTGCATCACTCAACCACATTGGTATTAATGCTCCAGAGTACACCGAGCTCTTCATTGGACTTCTCACTGCCGACAAGTTCCAGCAGAAGGTTGAAGAGTCACTCGGACTGGATAAAGTTGGTCAAGGAATCAACAAGACTGAAGCTGAGGAACGGAAAGAAATGTCCAGCATTGTTGAAACATTCTACAAGGATACTGTAGAAAAGGACGGAGACAAGTATGTCGTTCAGTATTTCATGAAAGACAATGTCGCCATGTTACCGGACAACAAGCCTATGGCTTCCTCCAGATTACAGAGTCTGTGGCGACAGCTCTCCAAGTCATTCACTATCTAGCTCATCAAGCAGTGCTTCGTCCTGAGAAA
This sequence comes from Diplogasteroides magnus, assembly GCA_014805445.1. Lineage (NCBI taxonomy): Eukaryota > Metazoa > Nematoda > Chromadorea > Rhabditida > Diplogasteroididae > Diplogasteroides > Diplogasteroides magnus. The sequence goes on from JACMIF010002837.1 coordinate 3,100, forward strand.
CCGACCACACCACTTCGCATTGTGTTTGATGGTTCGGCAGCCACCAAGGGCAACCTATCATTGAACGATTGCATTGATGCTGGTCCCAATCTCATGGAAGAGATACCAGCAATCCTGATCAGAAGCCGATCAAAGAAGTTCATTGTCGTGGCCGATGTTGAGAAGGCTTTCTTGCAAGTCGGACTCCACCCGTCACAGAGGGACATGCTGAGGTTCTTGTGGCTGAAAGACAGTCACAAACCTCCCACTCCAGACAACATACAAGTATACAGGTTCACGGTCACTCCGTTCGGAGTGAACCAGTCACCATACTTGCTTGCCAGGACGATACTTCACCATCTGGATTCTCTCGCTGCCGATGGTTCATCTCCAAAGTATCAGGAGATCATTGAGCAACTGAGAAGGAACATTTATGTAGACAATATGCTATTTGTCATGGACAAGCCAGATATGGATTTCTACACAATCTCAAAGAAAATCTTCAAAACGGCGGGAATGAATCTACGAGAGTTCACATCCAACAGTGAGGATTTCTTCCAGCAGGTACCTGAGGCAGACCGAGGTAAGACTGGTCTACAAAAGACTCTCGGTATCAAATAGAACTCTACTACGGACAGTTTCATTCTCTCTGCCGAATGTGAAATGGAGGTCAACACAAAGAGGAAAGCACTCTCGGCTATCCATACGCCGTATGATCCGTTAGGACTTTTTGCTCCAATACTTCTCCAACCTCGACTCTTTGTGCAATCACTATAGGAGAAGCATCTGAGTTGGGATGCGAAACTTGCACACGAAGATCAGATCACATGGAAGAAGCTTCATCTGGAAATGAGCAAGTTCTCTATGCCGATTTCTCGAACATTGGACATTCCTTCGAGTGGTGCTATCGATATCGTTTTGTTCACTGATGCTTCAGCGAAAGCAAGAGGGGCATGGGTCTATCAGGCAAGAGAAGACTTCCCAGCATCATCATGTCGAGAACAAGACTGGCACCGAAGAAGAACACGGCTACCATTCACAAACTAGAATTGTCCGCACTTTTTCTTGGATACAATCTACTCGAGTATGTCCTGGAATCATTGTCCAAGGAACATGACGAACATCGACTACATGTACATGCGTACACAGACTCTACGACAGTTCTACATTGGCTCAATTCGGAGAAACAGTATCACTTCGGACCTTATGTCGCTAACCGAATCAAGAGCATCAAGGAGATCATGTACCGATTGGGCGTAGGCGGATAGCGATATCACGACCCACGCTACGTGAGGACACATGAGAATCCAGCAGATCATCTCACAAGAGGACTCGATTCTAAGAACCTCAATGATCCCAATCATCAATGGTGGAAGGGACCACCATGGATTAGCCTCCCAGTTTCCGATTGGCCATCGACCATTCTTCCAGAAGGTCACATACTGGATCTTCCTGAAGATCCAGTATGTGACCACCTCCACAGACTGTCGGTGTTTTCGTTATTCATGAAAATATCTTCGACTTGAATCGCTTCTCTTCGTTAAATAAGTTGGTTACAACTGCCGCTTATGTAATGAGGTTCATCAGCTATTGTCACAAGAAGAAGAAACAAATATCTCTCCCTGCCGTGACAACAGCTGAATGGCAACAAGCATACAGACAACTTCTTGTCCTTCATCAAGTGCAGTACATAGATCCGAATTGCGATCTGATCAAGAGAGGTCTCATCATCAAGGACAGTCACGGACTTTGGAGAGGAAATAGTATCAAGATGGAGGAAGCAGCCATCTCGGGGGACACTAAGAACCCCATCTTCCTGCCGAAAGGAAACGGTTTGCTTCTTAAGCTTATCATCTACGAGTACCATGAACAGTTATCTCATGGAGGAGTCGGTAATGTCATGAACGAATTGAAGTCACGATTCTGGATACCGAAGATTCGAACACTTGTCAGACAAGCACTGAAGAGATGTGTCATCTGCAGAAAGATGAACGACCATCCGTTCGCGTACAGAGCCTCTACCGAAGGAAAGAGTACTTCCATCTCCACCATTCTATCACACTGGTGTGGATTTCATCGGACCACTGAGAGCTGAAGGACAATAGGATAGGTATATCATCCTTTTCACCTGTCTATTTACAAGACTCTCACACTTGGAAGGAGTCCAATCGATGTCGGCAGCTACATTTCTGTTGGCATTTCGTAGGTTCTGTGCTCGCTATGGTGCTCCCAGAACTGTTCTCTCTGACAAGGCACAGACATTTCGTTTGGCAGCCTCAATACTGGAATCATCTACACTGCTGGAAGATAAAGACATCAATACGTTCTTCGCCCGCCACATCATCGAATGGAAGTTCACCACTGCACATTCTCCATGGCAAGGAGGTGTGTACGAAAGACTTGTCGGTTGTGTCAAACAAGCTCTTGCCAAAAGCATTGGAAGAAGAGTTCTCTCTGCCGACGAATTCTCAACGATGTTGGCTGAAGTGGCAACTACCATCAACACTCGCCCTCTTTGTTACGTCTCATCTGATGATCTGGACAGCTTTGAGATCCCCGTTATCAGACCGTTGGACTTTCTTCAACCCGGAAGAACATATGGAATTCCAATGGATGGGGCCACTCTCACTGCCGAAGATGAAGACTACTTGCCTCCGCAAGAAGAACGGCTCACACGGACAACAGCCATCAAAGAAGTATCCAAGGTACTACAGATTGCGGAGAAGTTTTGGAAAAGTTGGCTCCAAACTTATCTCTATTCCTTTCGTGACTCTACACAGAAGAGCCCACTCCACAAGAATCGTTCCACTCAAGCAGAACCAAAGCCCGGAGACATCGTTATCGTCATGGATGAGAAAAGGGATATTCCTCGCTGCAATTGGCCCATGACCAAGGTTCTCAAAGTGGAAGGAACTACCGTCACCCTTCGATCTCAGAAAGGGAGAGTCATCGAACGCCCTCCAAATCTTCACAATTCTCTCATATCGATAGTGCATTACCGCTATCGACAACATACTTCAACAATACAAGATTCATTTATATCTTCTCTGTTTATCACACACTATTATATTCTCATCCCGCCCTTCACTTCGCCAATATTCATTGTCGTTTCTTCACGACACTTCACAGCTCAACGGTTTCTTTCCAGAATGATGGCGAGCAGTAGAGCTGGCATTGTGACTCATTCGCGGATCGTTGCGCGGTCAGGAATCGCGATCCACAATGAGTGATTCGAATCACTGATTGTGAATCGCGAGCAGGGATTCACAGTTCAACTCACAGCTCCAAAAGAAATAGCGCATGATTGAAGTTTCGACAATCTGAAATCTAAATTTACGGTATATTTTGTAAAGCAATGTAGTTTTTAAAGAATGGCACATAATTAAGTACATTTGGGAAGGCAACCGACCGCTCGGCCTCCTTGAAACAGTGAAGAGTTAAAGTGAATCCCGACTCCTTTCATTCCAACTCGCGATTCAGAATGGTCGTATCAACTCACGGTTCACATTTTCATAGTCAAATGAAGGATTCGAATTAGTGATCCGGATCACTCGCGATCCACAATGCCTACTCTAGCGAGCAGCGACGTGTACGGATACCAGCACCAGGGCGAGAACTCCAACGACGGACATCCTTCGGATGGAGATGCAACGGCGGTGCGGAAAATTACATTTTACTGTTGCTCTGATTTTCATGATACCGATAGGAAAACAAGCATATCGATATCGGAAATCCTTGCTATAGGTATCAGAAAGAGATATCGATATGCACTCTTACATTACTCCCGACATCTGCAATCATTCGTTTTACAGTACCTGAGGTCGTTGGGCGAGACCACACGTCTCCTTGCCGACCGAGTCTCTGCCATGGAGGGAGCTGTGTCTGAGACTACGCGTCTCAATGCCGAGCGTCTTATTGCCATGGAAAGTGTTGTTGCTTCGCTCGTGGATAGCAACAAAACTCTGGTGGAGGAGATCAAGGAGCTCAAGGAGGAGCTGAAGGAAAAGGAGGTAGTGAATGCACCCATGGAGGAGGAAGAAGAAATCCCTCCCAAGTATGCCTCTCTCACTGTCGATAGGAAGGGCAAGAAGACCGTCGCCAAAGAAGAGTATTCGGATGGAGAAGGATCTGGATTGGACGACGGTGGATACACATATGATTCCCCACAATCGGACAATGATGACTACGCTCGTCCCTCCCGCTCTCGACAGACCCAACGTCCCCCACGATGGTCGCGGCTCCTTCCCCCAGAGAAGCCATAATGGTAGATCCTCATCGGCTGCACCTCCCACCAAACGCTTTCGTCAAGAGGAGTCTACCCGCCATCCCATTCGAGCCTCCAACAAGGGATACATTCCCCGTGACAACAAGCAGAGAGTGTGTGTATTCTGTGGACAACAGTCACACTCCTCACAAAACTGCCAGGAGTACAGGAAGAGAGAAGATCGCATAGAGTTCCTAAAACTCTGCTTGGGAAAATTCTGTTTCAAATGCCTTCGCAGCCAGAAGATTTGTGACAAGTCTCTCTGCCGTGGACACTGTCAACTCTGCAAGGATACGAGACACAACATCGCCTTGTGTCACAGATACTTCCCCAGCAAATGAAGACCCAGGAGCTTCTCTACTATTGTTGCTTCATCACATTACTGTACCATCAATTTGTTGTTGCCTACTTGTTGTTCCACATTTATTGCTTGAACAATACCATTTGTTGTCTGATAATCTCAACCGACTATACTCCACACATCACACTTCACTCTCACTCAAGACTATTTGTTTATTGATATCCGTGTCTTGACAATCGATAGCGGAACCAATGCTATCGACATCGATTGGTTTAAGTCTCTCTGTCGATCTCTCTCGTGTTCCCGACTACCCTTACTTACAGATGAGCGTGTATCAAAGGGGTACCATCTTCTGTTTGCGTGGGGAGTGTCGCGAATGCGAACGTTCTAAATGCATCTAACTGGCAGACAAGACATTGTTGGATTGATATCGGCAGACAAGACATTGTTGGATTGACTAGATATCAGTAACAGGAACAGTGTTATCGATATCCTTGAATTCTCCACATCTCTTTGGATCGGTTATTATAATTCTACTCTCGCATGCATCACAACTCTTCTCTACACTTCTTCTATAAGGGCAACTACTTTTAACTTCAATTCAACTTTAAAATCACCGAATTTCGCCACAGTCACACTGGTCACAAAATGAGCCCTTCCCGTCAGTTCAAATGCGCGCGCTCTTTTCGACTGCGCGTCAGCCATTAAGTGTGACACGATACTCTGCGAGCCAACGTTTCACTGGCCTAATTCATTCATCGTTCTCTCTTCATTCCCACTTATTTCCGTTCGGTTTTCTCTCTGCCGTCGGATAATTCCTTAATTTATTCGTCGTCTTATCTATTCTGGACCACTTCTCTGCACCGCAGCTTTTCTAATTCGCCCTATTTATCATCAAATATTTATCTTCTCGTCATCATTCGCTTATAATCACTTTGGATTAATATCCCAAGTTTGAGGTGGCGGAAGTCTCCCTGCCGGCTGAGACTCAGAGCGACAAGACGTCGACTACAAGGAGTTCTCCCAGCCGCAGCAGATCTCCAGAGCCCTACTTCGCTTGGATCGGACGTCAGGAAACCATGACAGGAGACGTAATCGGATTGTGAGTATCGCCCCTTTGTTTGTTTCTATTTATTGTCCCCCTCCTTGCCTTTCTATGTATTATTAAATATAGCATTCTACCACCTATACCACCACATAAATATAATATCTTTTTATTATTCTGTGTACTGCCATTAGCTTACACCAACCACCTGTGGGAGACAAGGGTTTGTACTAAGCACCAATTTGGCCGTACAACTTTCTTTACAAAATTTACTAATCACGTTTATATACATAATTATAGATGTACTAACAGTTACAAGATTGACGCGAGCATTAATCACCATGTCTGGGTACAAAAATATAATTTTGCCTCTCCTCGTATGATAAGTATGATGGTGGAAAACGGACGTTTCGTAGGCTCCTTTCGTCTGATGTTTCTCTCCGGTAAACACCGGAAATCGACAGGAGGCGCAGTACATTAACTCTACAACTTGGCGAATGCACCAGACACAAACAATATCTATTCTAGGTTCCTGATTGGTGAAGAACTATATGTTTATGTGTTTCAATTCACCGGAAACTTAATTTCTAATTTTAGGAATATGAGTGGGAGGAGAAACAAAAATAGGTGAGCGTGCGCTAAGATTGGCCTATGTTACAGGGCGGGACGACGAATGGTCAGAGCGAACATAGCGAACTTCTGTTTCACCACTGTCAGGAGTCATTTCCTTTCTGGGCATGGCCATTTTCCAAGCGGTTGCCTTTTTGAGTCCGGGAGACAGCGAATGAATACATGCCTAGAATCATCTACGTTTTGTTCCTAGTTCAGTTATGTGCCGAAAAATTTACACCTTCAATCAGGCATGACCTTCATATCCGAACTCATCTACCACCCGGGATGGACGTCAGAGTTCACATGGCTCGTGGTGAGAGTCTTGCCTATGGCTTATGACCCAGTAGGGCTACAGTAATCAAATCCACGACTGTTGTCTGACTCGATGTCTTAATCCTACCGTACTCTAGGCGATTGCGTTCATCTTCGCGTTCGCCGTCTCCTATGGCATGGGCGCTAACGACGCTTGCAACGACTGGGGCACATCCGTGGGTGCCGGAACAGTCAAGCTTTGGCAGGTTTGTGACCCTTTGGACTTCCCAACTAACCTACAGTATGCAGATGCTTACAGTAACTAAATCTGTAACTCTTTGTTTAGAAGAAACGGTAGATTGAGTAATCACGTTCTCTTTGATCCTAACGATCCAACAGACATGAACCCATGAGTGCAGGCCAATTTGAGTGAAGACCAGTCATTTGGTAGATCCATTTTAAATAACCGTTAGCCCGATGATCTGCAACAAAAGTTCAAAAAGAATGGCTGAATGTGAATTTTGGAAATGCAGCCGTTCTCCGGATCTGGCATTTGGGAATTGCTCATCAATTATCAGGTCTATCCAGCCTTCAGGCGTACATCCTCTGTGCCATCTTCAACACCCTCGGATCCGTGTTGCTCGGATACAAGGTATGACAGACAGTTGTGGTATTTACATCGAAATGATGAAATGGAGACTTCAGCCGTGATTTGCACACTTCAAAGTCATTCACAAATGACCATGGCTCTGTAAACAGTTCAGTTCAGTTGTTTGTAATTACGAAGGAATCCCAAAGTTGCTCATAGATAGCGGCAAATTCTTACAGTCAGAGGACAATTTCACTCGAAGCATCCGATTTGGTGCGAGGAGAAACGAGGAATCGGCGTTATTTCAGGTGACGGAGACCATCCGCACTTCAATCATCGACATTACCATCTATGATGTCTACGCTCAATATGACCCAGTTACGCATGCCTACAAAACCGTGCCCCACTGCGATGTCAACGAGACCCTGCAGCGTAAGTGTTTCAATACGGGCTAATGAACGATATTGCCAATGTGCAGCCACTTTTATCAATATAGGCCACCCCTTATTATGTTTAAAGGAGCCACAAAAGGAGATTGTTTTGCATGTACTTTACGGGATCACTTCTTTCCATTCCCATACTTTCTCGTCGCCAGAGCGGTCTACTCTGACAACGAGAGAGTATGGGAATGGAGAGAAGTGATCCCGTAAAGTGCATGCAAAACAATCTCCCTTTGTGGCTCCTTTAATCTGTCATATGTGGCAGTTTTCATTTTCTTGTGAGTTTTAGTTCTCATGCTTTGCAAAATCAGGACACAAAATGTACAGATGCCAAATTGTACGTGGTGCAATTTCAGAGGCATGGGCGACCAACGTCACGTCCACGTTCGCTCCCCCCACCGTGCCTGCAGACGGATCCGTGCCCATCATTCTGGAGTGCGCACGCTACACTGCCGCTGATCTGATGTACGCTCAGGTAAGCATCCGTCAAATACAGTATGGCTCAGTGCCATTATGCAATCCCATTTTATAATAAGTAATACAAAGGATACATGCACCCATGATAAAAAGATGCAGACAAATTGACCATATTCCAGATCGGTACCCTTCTCGGTGTGTCCGTTTTCATGATCTTCTCATCTATCTTCAAGATTCCAGTATCTGCCACCCATGCCATTGTGGGTGCCACCCTGGCCGCATCCTTGTATCTCAGAGGAAACGTGGGCATCAAATGGGCTAAGATCGGAGGCATTGGTGGGAGTTTCTCTTCATTTACACATTGCTGAAGCCGGTGATAGACGACCTAAGAGTTCAGTCAGAGCCGCTCTTCTTTCACTGATTTTTTGAAACCATTCCAATTCAACGCAGAACAAATTTAATAATAATACGAAAAAGCGTACTTGGACACGGAAACAGATAGTCTGGCAAACATTTTAATGCTTCAGTCAGGCCAAATAGCCGCGCAATTGTTCGGGAGTAACTGTATGATGGATCCGATTTGGAACACTGCTATTTCGCACTTTTGCAGTGCTCTCATGGTTCATCTCTCCCGTAATCGCGGGCATCTTCGCCTCGCTCTTCTATCTTGTCGTCAAGTACGCGGTGCTCATGAGAAGACAGACCTTCGACGTATGTTTTTCTATGCTTTTGTGAGTTTGAGAACTCATTATGCTTTCATCACTAATAGTAAAAAAAATAAAGGAATTGCTACCATTGCTATGGTTCGCAGCCAAAATGGCAAACACCCTAAATCGGAATCGCATGAGCCCGACATTTCAGTGTGCCCTCCGTCTCTGCCCGCTCTTCCTCTGTTTCACTCTCACTGTCAATCTCTTCGCTAGCATCTTCCATGGATCCAAGTGTAAGCCGCGTTTCCACCAATAAATCTGTCAAAAAATGCGCAAGTTTAAATGAGCTCAAAAGGTGATGTTTTCCCGCAGTATTCATTAAATGACGAATAATGACGAAATAAATGCCATTGTTTTTTCCTACAGACCTCGGCTTTGATAAACTCAACTGGTGGCAGGCTCTTCTGGTTTCGGGTGGAGTCGGCCTTCTCTTCGGTGTTCTCACATTCCTTCCCCTGAGGTACCGTAGCCAGAACAGCTACTGTCAGTTGTTGCTTGCGACAGATTAGTAACAGTTCTCATATTTATCCCTTATCTATATTGTCATTTTTCCACTGAGCAGTCTATTGGGCGAAAAAAAGGTTATCGCTTGCGATGCATTTAGTGTATTCGTCATGCCTCTACTCTCAACGATGCGGTTGTCTATAAAATGCAGACAAACAGCACACCTGAGAGCAGAGGCATGACGAATGCACTAAATGCCTCCAGACGGATCAGGAAAAACGACTGATATATCTTTTGACATCATCAGGAAGGTGCTTCGTCAACGCGCCATTTTTCTGTTCGAAAAAGACCAGATGAAGAGACAGGAGTTGGGACTAGCCGCCACTATCAAACCTCGTGCGTTCGTCTTTCGTTCTCATTTATTGATTTACTTATTTCTATATTTATGCATCAACAGTGGTAGAGATCGCTAAACGCGTATATACTTTGCGACGCCAGCGTTTTCGTGCTTGCAGAAATGAATGCATGTACAAACATTTATTGCCAGAGAATTGGTCACGGTTTTCGAACGAGCAAACGTATGTAGAGTCGAACAAGATCGTCGACGTCTCCATGACCAAGATCAACGGCGTCGAAACCAAGCTGCCTCCCGGAGTCATAAATCCACCCCCTGGTCCCTGGTACAAGTATCTCACCAAGAACGTCACCGAGGACCCCCTCGCATCCAAGGTTTGACCAGTTTACTGACCATTCTGACCCAGATTACGGTATATCAGAACATAAACTGACCAAAACCATGATACTGTGGATGATGGCTCAAACTATGCAGGTCTTCAACGCCGTCCAGATGGTGTCAGCCTCTTTGCTCTCATTCTCCCACGGTGCTAACGACACGGCAAACACAGTCGGTCCCTTGGTGGCAGTGTGGCTGACGTACAAGACTGGATGGGCGCTGACTCCCGCAGAGACCAGAGACGATATGCAGGTGAGTGAGGGGTACTGTACCTTGGACCACGAATAATCAATCAATCAGTGTCTCTAAACAGATAAGCAAGACTGACATCTTAGCAGATGAATCCGCAAAACACTGCATTTGACTCAGCAAAATTCGTCTTGCGCAGAATCTGAATACTATTTCAAGGACGTTGTTGAGTGGTCACTGGTTAACGATAGAAACATCCTACGATGCATTCTACCGTTTTATACAAGTGGTGTGAAATGTAGTAGTTTAACCTTTTGTATGATGATTGACGAAGGAGAATATGTTTGGTCGATGGAATTGGTATCGAACTCGATATATTTTGAACAGTCGTGGCACTCCAACTGCGAAAGAGAACAGGGTTATTCATTTTGCTTGAAGCGACAATTACCAAATGCGTTCGTCGAATTCACTCGCGTTCTGTATCAACGGAATTCATCCGATTGCGAGGATGGTCGAAAATTTTGGAACAATAGCCCAAAAGTCGGGATCAAATGAACGATGCGAATAAGGCTAAATGATGAGACGGTCCAGTCGGAAATCTATGGTCCAGGGCTTAGTGTTTTGGGAACGTCGTGCACTGGATCCCAAAATGTATCTTAACCCATTGCAGCTCCTTCTCTTTTTCGGTGCAATTGCCATGATCTTCGGATTTCTGACACTCGGACACAGAACGATCAAGTTAATCGCTAAGGAGATCACCACAGAGGTATAAAATACGCAATTATCTGATGAAATATGTGCGTACTAGACGAATATTTACGCCGAAATAGTGAAAGGAGCACATTAACTATATATTCTTACGCGTCAATTTATTTATCGTGGGTAGTTTGATACTCATGATACAGTTGTTGCTGTTCATCCGCTGTACTGTGCACTCGATCGACAGTGTGACATTACACTGTCTACAACGAGAATGAATCGACAAGTGCAAACAACACAGAATGACCAGGCGATGGCCACTATCAAGGGGCGAAATTCGAAAAAAACCTTAATTTCAGGTTTCCGCTCCCTCTGGATTCGCAGTAGAGCTCGGCACTGCTTTCACCGTGCTAGTCTGCGCTAAACTGGGTACGCTCTTTGCAATTTCCACAGAACAATTGTACCCCATTTTTTCTTAATTTTTGTCTTAGTGGCTGCCCTCTGATTTGAAATGAATGTTCATTGTAGGAATACCAGTCTCCTCCACTCACTGTTTTGTGGGTGCCGTCGTATTCGTGGGAATGTCCAAGTCAACGTCGGAAGGAGTCCATTGGCCAACTATCACTAAGGTCAAACAATTGTCATCTTCTCCCGAACATAGCTTTATTGAAATAATGATTTGTTATCTAATATGCGCATTTTACCGATTTCTAATAGAATCTCTATTGTGTGTTTAACCGATGATTTCGTTTCATGATCAATGATGCTGATTTAGTATTAGTTTTAGTTTGATTCATGATAGAAATTGCATAATCACCGTGAAAGCTAAATGGACCCAGTAACTTTAGCCATCAGTCACTAATGATCGGAACTTTTCCAATTGTTCTCAATGGCAAATGGAGCATTTTCAGATCGTCATTGTGTGGTTGTCGTGTTTCCCCGTTTCCGCTGCCATCTCCTTCGCCATGACCTTCATCCTCTACAACTATGTGTAAATGGATCAAGAATTCGACCATCTTCTCGATATACTCCTTTCATGAGTGGTTGTGTCCTCAACATGGAAAAGCTAGAAAAGCATTATATTTTGGATATGTTGCATATTCAGTTCTAATTTGATAATGAGTATCTGAGTACCAGTTCTCAAATTTATTGTATCTATCTAAATATTTTGTTTCAACTTGTGATTGTAATTCTGTTCCTCGTGTTGAGTAGGTTAAATATTTCTCTGTCTTTCTTCTTGGTCTTCCGTTCGTTCGTAGTTTTGTTTCGCCGTTAAAAATTGACTTTATTCTTCCCCCTTTTTGTGGACAAGACATGATGAATTGCTAATGACACAAGTCGTTATGCTCTATTCTTGACGTTTGAACACATAAGAAAGTACAAAAAATAATAATTCACAAAGTGTAGACCCCCACTTGGAACAATTACTGGGAACAATGCTGTAGGGAATAACGATTCAAATGAAGCTACAGATTTGCATAATCACCGTGAAAGCTATACATATTCCATCGACACGAACGTTGCTGCAATGTATAATACAACTAATTGCTATTCGGCTTTAGGTGGAATGCATCCCAAAGTGCGTTCCTTCTATCTGCCCTGTAATTCACTCGGTCGTCTCTGGCGCATAGACACCGCCGCGTGTCAGTGCAGGGAGATGGAAAGCCCTTTGTTTTTCACCCTGTCAACACTGATGCGAAAGTCAGTCATTGAATATCTCACGCTCATCACAGCAGTTCAACGATATTGCGCAAACACCAATTTTTTGTTGCGTAATATTGAAACAATGCTAGATACGATGACAATATTAAGAAACCTAACCAGTAACTGAGCTTCTTCTGACTTGTATTTGAGGACGTCGGCTCCACACTCGCATCTGAATTTGATTAAAGTAATAATTTATTATAAAATGCATATAAATTCTCTATTTTTAGTAATTAAAATGAAAAGAAATTACCAAGACTTGCTTCTGCATCGGTCTGTATCTCGTTACCATAAGCAGCGTGCACAGTGCAATGTTCAATGCTGTTATCTACAAGCAACGTTACAGACAACAAACAATAAACGACAAACCGAATGGAATATGGACTGCGTGTACTGCTGTGTCAATATGGAGTATCCCGCAATGAGTAGCCAGATGGGAATCAGTGAAACAGTCCTGAGTATCATAGAAAACGCATTAACGGGCAGCACTGCTGCCGTGAAGTTGATATTCTCGGCCATCTGAACAACAATAACGCTCATATGTGGTCTTTGCATGTTCGATTGTTTTCACAAAACACCATTATTATTTGTGCCTGCGGCATTTCTTCTCGATCGACTCTTTCACGAAGAGATCGCTCGAAATGAAATTATAATAGACAACGACGAAATTAGGATCGACGATTGCAATTGAACCCGGTCCATGTTGTGGTCTTTTCGCAAATGATGCGGCCGGGAATAAATGATGCAGGCCCAAATAATAATGGTGTTTTTGTGAAACAATCTAGATAGCGATAAATATATAACAAAAGTTACGATTTTCTGAATATTTATCGCTATCTATTTTCGGATTTTTCGATATTTGTATCTTTTCAGCGGAGCTATTAGGTTGGGGAGAAAGTCTTGACCACTTTTGTTATCCCGATGCAAAAAAATCCCAGTAAACGCTAGACAGTAATTGTGTAGTGCATAGTTGTTGGC
>JACMIF010002838.1:0-16447 GCA_014805445.1 Diplogasteroides magnus
GACCTCTCTATCGCCAGGGGGAAGTCTCAAATGACAGGGGACCTTTCTATCGCCAGGGGGAAGTCTCAAATGACAGGGGACCTCTCTGTCGACAGGGGGACCTCCCTATCGGCTGGGACCTCCCTCTAGACATTGGGACCTCCCTATCATCATCACATCTCTATTTTCTTGGGACCTGTTAACTGCTACAGAGCCCAAATTGCCAACAGTGCTGTAGACTGAATAGGAGATGAGCTCGATTCAGGAATGGAAGGCAAGTCGGTCGTGGTTGTGGGAATGGGCAACAGTGCGGCAGACATTGCTGTGGAACTCAGCAGAGTGGCCAAGGAGGTGTGCAGTTCAATTTGATTACTTTATTTAACTAGTTGATCAGTCGCGTGTTTGGGTTTCTAAATCGGTATATTTGTCGTCATTCTTCTCCGCGATTCTTCTTTCTCATGCGGTGGAAAACCGCTCCGAGGGATTTAGATGATTGAAAATTCAGTTCTACTTGCTTTGCCTATATTGCAAACCCCTAGTATGTCTAAATATGTTGTTCAGGTCCACATTGTTTCTCGCCGTGGCGCGTGGGTGAGAGGACGTGTTGGCACGGGAGGATGGCCTATGGACTGTCAATTTAACACGCGGCTCTTCCAACTGGGCAACAAGGTTCGAAATCACAAACCGTTGAGTCGTGTCAAATTAGATTATTTTATGGGTTATCTGTCAGTAATCAAACTGCAAAAAAATGATCGTCTTCCAGCTCATGCCCGCCTCTCTTCGTATGTATCGCTCACTCAAAAACATGAACTACAAGATGGATCACGCGGCATTTGGAATTAAACCGGAACACGGGCTGTTCAAGTAAGAACCGATCTTATTTCAGAATAATACAATTATCTTCAGTGCTCATGCAACCATCAACGATGAAATTGTGGGAAGACTCGCTACCGGTGAGCAACAATCATTTAAGATATTAGGCTTTCTAAATCATATGTAAAGTGTCTAATCTTCGCGGAGCGATTTTCTCAACATTCTATAGACAATCGGGATTGGACGAATAAGAAATGCACTTTACAACCAATTTAGAAACCTTTAAAGATATATTTGTGCTTCAGGAACGATGAAGATTGTTCCTGAGATCGAGAGCTTCACCGCGAACGGCTGCAGACTAATTGATGGAAAAGTTATCGAGAACGTTGACCATGTATGAAAAATTCAATATTTTGAGGAGTATAAAAAAATTGTTAAGGTCATCTTGTGCACGGGCTTTTCATTCTCCTTCCCGGTTGTTGAAGGTGGAAAACTAATCCCGGTAAGTTCACCTGCCTGATAAATTGTTGTATTTAACTGGTCAACAGGAAATGCAAGCAGTCCTTTTTGCATTGATTTTTGTGTACCTATATGGTAGGGTGTTGCAAGGGGGAAAATATTGTCAGCCGAACATTCCAATACATCTATCTTCATTCCTTAGCGTTCCTCTCTTTAGACGGCTAGAAATGTACGACTGTCAATAATTTCCCCATTTGCGAGTACCCTAGTATATTGTCAGTTAGCGATTCGCAAGTAGTGTGGGTGACCGTGAACGTTTCTGTTATTTTACACGTGCTTTCTTTGCACTCTCTCTAGAGTTTTGTCATCATCATTCAGTCAATCATCTGTTAGCTATCAAGTGTTGGTTGTTCGTCTTCTTCTCCGATAAATATAGTTGGATAACTATTGGGGTTTCAAAAACGGCACTAAAGTGCATTTCTCATTCGACTAATCCACTCGAAGCGGTTGTACATTCTTGTAGAGACAACCGCTCTGCGGAGATTAGACGAATGAGAAATGCACCTTATTACCGTTAGAGAATCCCTGTACTCAACAATTGTCGTTTGATATTTCCTTCATTCAGGTGCATGACAATGAACTCGATCTCTACAAGTACATGTTCCCTCTGAATGTCGAACACGATACACTCGCTGTCATTGGATGTGTGCAAGTGAGTACAAACTACCCAAAATTTTATCCCTATCATATAATACAATGGAAGTCTTCCATTGACTCATATACTGCCTGTTGTATTTCCCAACTCCTTAGAATATTGACTATGTTATATTCTTGATCGTATGTTGTCATACATAAGAAATATCGATTAAAAACAATTATTTATAATAATAAAATCAAACATGTATTTCAGGGCTACATCCTGCCCGAGTCCGAGATGCAAGCAAGAGTGGCCATGGACGTGTTCGCCGGATGGACGAAGCTGCCTCCTATGGTGAGGATTTTTATTAGGGCGCCGCAAATGGAAAATCATTGACAGCCGTTCATTTCTATCCGTCCGTTTCTATTTCTATCCGTGGCTATCGCAATGTAAAGAAGAATGCTAAGGAATGAAGTCAGACTGATAGAAATGAACGGCTGTAAATAATTTCCCATTTGCGACACCTGAATTCTGGCAAAGAACTGGACGACATTCTCAGGAACAAAGAAAGAAGGAAGTTGCCCAGAGGATGGAGACAATGAGGACGAGATACGTACGCAGTCCGAGACACACTATTCAGGTAACTATTACGGTTTCCAAATCGGATGTACAGTGTATTTGTCATCCGTCTAACCCACTATGAACGGTTGTCTATTGAACGTAGAGAGAACCGCTCCGCAGAAATTAGACGAATGAGAAATGCACTTCACTACCGATTTTGAAACCCTAGCAACTATTAGTTCAATACCGTTCGTTCCCACTTCAGTGAATGACAGTGGTAATAGAACTATACTCAATTATCCAATTCCTCTGACCTCTGACAAACTGGTCTCGGTTATCTACAGGTGGATCATCTTCCCTACATGTACGAGCTGGCTGAGATAATAGACTGCACTCCTCCATCATGGTTTGTCTTTTACGCTTCAGTTCTTAAATTAAATCAATTTTATCCTGATCGATGACAGGGTTATTAGGCAGAGAATGTATTATAGGCTTTCTAACCTCCCCAATCTCGTCGGAGCAGTTGTCTATCGCTTCGATAGACGAAAGCTCGGAAGGGTTAGAAATTCCAAAATGCATTCACTAGTGTTAGACGTCTTCTCATAACATGGTATAATGGACCACTTCAGGACCTCCAAGCTCTTCACAGATCCCGAGTTCGCGATTGCTCTACTTTGCTCGCCGATTGCGGCTTATTTCTTCAGGTTTGCAGCGTTTTTCTCAATGCTTGTCCACAATCATGAAGTTTCCAAGTGAATAGAGAGTATTATGAAAATTCTAAATTCTCCCATCTTTGCCGAACTGTCGTCTATCGTAATGAGAGACGACCGCCTCAAAGCTATTTGCAAGAAATTCCATGATTGTTCACCACTCTCAAGGCCCAAAATCTCTTAAGCCCATTCACACTTTATTTTCAGACTGCGTGGACCACATCAGTGGTCTGGTGCCAGGAAGGCGATCGTGGAGATGGAAGACAGAATTGCCAAGGTCCCTACAGTCGCTATGGTTTCACTTTCAAAGATGACCTCTTTTCAGGGAAATTACAACAAGGCAAAGTTCACCCGGAGCATGACGCCCTTCTATGTTCCAATCGTCATTTTTGGACTGATCCTATCATTCCTCTTCCTTTGGCTGTTGCAATTTTTGCTTCTCTAAGACCTTTCAACAACAGTGGCAGCTTTAATTTGCCAGTATCCTGTTAGAGTGTGAAACATGTATATTCCTTCTATCTAACTATTTATCTATATGATTAGCATACGCGATTCGTATATAATATCACAGACTTAGCTCCGGTGGCTCGATAAAGTAGCAACGCTAGACTCTTGAGCTTCAGCACAAGTCCAGTTTTTAATATTCAAGAC
The DNA here is from genome assembly GCA_014805445.1 of Diplogasteroides magnus. NCBI lineage: Eukaryota > Metazoa > Nematoda > Chromadorea > Rhabditida > Diplogasteroididae > Diplogasteroides > Diplogasteroides magnus. The sequence goes on from JACMIF010002838.1 coordinate 3,811, forward strand.
AAAAGAGGAAAAAGAGTGTCTGCGATTTCCGTAGCTACTTCAACATCCTGGAAACCCACTGCCTGTCTTAGCAGGCAAGTCGTGCCCACGAATAACAAGCATCCCTGACATCATAGCAAACAAGATCCACTAAGCGTATGAAACGAACTGAAATGGACAAGCGGCTTTTTACGCCCACACTGAGTGCCCGAACAATAGGAAGTATTTTTGTCTATAGTTTTGATTGGGTCACTTTCTCTAGAAACACTCACGTGATCAACGTCTTTTTTCTCTTATGGAATGCATCAAAAAAGGACGGGAGTGAAACGACTTGGAGAAAAGAAAGGTGCTCCCTAGAACTCTCGGCCTCTTCCGATCATGATCGCAATGAAGGGAAGGCTGCGGAACTGGAACAGAGCGTTTCAATAGTGGTACTCTATCGCGTCACATTGGATACGGATTTGGCAATGAGTTCCACTCGGCACGTGTGATACGCAAACTCATGCAACATTTCCATTTCTCATCCCATTCCGATCCTGATGGCAATCCAAGGGGTGCAATTTCATTCCAACCATTATATAAGATGACCGATGTGATGAGTGTTGCTCGACCACAACATCATATTAGTTTGGGGAGAAAGTTAAATCCACAGAAAAATTTGTGGATTTAGTTATTCCGGACACAGAAAAATCCCAGTGAAGGCTAGGCAGTAATAGCATAGTGCATAGTTGTTGGCTAGTTTTGGCCAACATGTGCGCATAGCGTAGCTGCACCATGCCTGCAACACAGCAAGCAGTAGGCTTTCAAAGTCCATAGTTGCCGTGCCGACCACGGATGATGTCTCTGGCTATATTTTCAAGAAGCGAATTTTCTCGACCAAACTAAATGTGGTCATGCATGAGCCGTGTCATGAACAATGCCCGGCCCCAGTGGAAGACTTCCCAACCAACAGAGTTTTTCAGGGCACTTGTTTTTGAATAGAAGTGAAAAAACGCCTTTTCATCCGAAAAAGAGTGACAACTCGTTTTCAAAAGCTAGTTTGTTCAATCATACTTCGGATGCAACTTGCGCATTATCAGTAGATTATAAATCCACATCCTATTACAGCTCTAAATGCCTTATTCAGGTAGCATCGGTAAGAATATTTGCCTATTTTTAAAAATAGGAAAATCCTTGCATATCATTTTTCGTGATTTTCCTATTGAACACGGTTCAAGGAACACGTATGCGTTATATGTAGTACTCGTCTCCCTTATTATAATTAACTACCAAGATATACTGCCACTTCGTCTTAAAGGATATAATGAATGAATTTCAAAAAAATAAAAAGATGGTCCCGACTAGCATATTAACAGTTTTCACGAAAAATGTATTTTTTATTTTTATTTGTGTTCACACGTGTCAACTTTCATAATTATTATTGGTTATGGACAGCATAAGAGTAGGACATTAACCTGTGCCCATTACTTTTGATACCGTTTCCTTTTCGCAGAACTGTACATTTATTGCTAAAAGAATCACCCGTTTGACTGTTTTTACCTTTTCCATCAGTACTTCCTAGTCACAAGACCAAATCAAAAACCCCTTCTAGCATGTGATGAGGACAGTTTCCAACGTTAATATATTACACTAGTAAGCATATATGATTTCTTGAAAGTCCGGGAAAAATTGAGGAATCCGATGTTGAGGAGTATCGAAGATGTCGAGAATTTCCTTTTTGTCATATCTCCAGAAAGAAAATGCGTGCAGTCCGACATAAGTTATGTCTGAATGATATGCCTGCCTATTATACATACCCACACACAATGTAATTGTGCAGCTTCTTTAAATAAAGATAGATGTGTTTTTAAAAATCCACAAAGACTTTGTCCCCAACCTAATAAATATCAACACACACACACACACGTCGAGAGCAAACAATTCATAATTTAAGTGGACGCACTTTGAATTCCAATTTACTATCGTGATTTGGAAATCTCAAACTTTCCTGAAAGTGACGGAGATTCAAATCGGCGTCCGGGACAGTCACTTCGAGATCAAGATTACAGGTGTCCGTAAAGCTCTAATTGTAAGGAAGTCTATGGACCGGAATGTCCAGGCACGTCACCTATCTTCTTTCACATCCAATAATCCATTGTTTTTCTCCTCTTTGTCATGTTGATTTTAGTTTAATGTCTTCTTTTAGGATTTGCTACATTTAATCACTTAGCCGTCACGCCCTCCTTGAGGATTCGAACAATAAGACGTCCTTTTATTAGGTTGCGCCACAAGTTTTGTCATATATTCTTTTCACATAGATTATCTTCGTCCAACCTGATATTAGCCATTGCCCATAATTATCATAGACTCCCCACACAAGACCCCACCATCACCAGCCTCTTTCGCAATAACGCGCCGCGGCGCGCTTTTTTGAAGTTGGCCGATTTGCGGGCTTTTCCCCTGTTCGGAACGATTAGACTCGCCCTGGCTCGGGCAAAAGAGCTACCTCGAAGGTCTCAACTGTATATTGTAGCCAGCCTGCCGGCCGATAACACTGATTTTTTTCTTCGCCCAAATTTCAAAATTCCCGGAGTTACAGCGGAAATAGTGGAAAAAACCGAAATCTTTTCTGCGTGCAGCTAGGACCTCGTGCTTCTCCCAATTGGCGGGTAATAGTAGGAGTGTCTATAGTTTTGATTGGGCCGCATTCTCTAGAAACCCTCACGTGATCAACGTCTTTTTTCTCTTATGGAATGCATCAAAAAAGGACGAGAGTGAAACGACTTGGAGAAAAGAAAGGTGCTCCCTAGAACTCTTGGCCTCTTCCGATCATGATCGCAATGAAGGGAAGGCTGCGGAACTGGAACAGAGCGTCTTAATAGTGGTACTCTATCGCGTCACATTTGATCCGCATTTGACAATGAGATCCACTCGGCACGTGTGATACGCAAACTCACGCAACATTACCATTTAATCATTTTATCCCGATCCTGATGGCAGTCCCATGATTGGAATTACATTCCAACTATGTATATGATGAACGATGTGGTCAGCGTTGCTCGATCACAACATCTTAAATACGAACATACACATCGAGAGCAAACAATTCATAATTTAAGTGGACGCGCTTTGAATTCCCCATTTGCTATCGTGATTTGGAAATCTTAAACTTTCCCGAATATGACGGACAGTCACTTTAAGATCAAGATTACAAGTGTCCGTAAACCTCGAAGGAAGTCTATTGAAGGACAACAATAGTCCAGCCACGCCTCGTATCTTCTTTCACATCCAACAGTTCATTGTTTTTGCTCCTCTTTGTAATGTTGATTTTAGTTTAATGTCTTCTTTTTGGGATTTGCAACACTTAGTCACTTAGAGTTAGCCACCCACCTTGACGATTCGAACAATAAGACGTCCTTTTATCCATAGTTTTGCCTGGTTCACTTTCTCTAGAAATGCTCACTAGTGCGGGCACTGCTATTCCGTTAGCAAAACGACACTCATTTCATACTAGCCACATTAGATAAGCTTTGTCTTTTCTCCCGATCATCTTTGACTTGGGTGTGTAAAGGAATGCGAAGGGCCTTTTCCAGTCGTCAAATTCCCTCGAAAGTCGCATGATAGAGACAACAGGTCTAATGGAATTTGATGAAAGCATGACAGAAAAATGCACTTCTGCTTCCTTTCGACACCCTGGCTTTGAACTGTCGACGTTCTCCGAGTGAAATGGTGATCAGAAGAACACTTCTGGTCCAATTGTTCAGTTGCCTTTTGAAATCGAAGAGCACTCGTGAGGAAAACAGAATTGGATCGTTTGTCTTTCGACGACATCGAAGTAGGGATCGCATTCTGAAACACAACTGACAGACGTCTACTTTTATCAGCCTAACTTCACTCCTGGCGGTCGTCTCTCACTTCACAGAGACGACCGCTCGGAATGAAGTTAGACGGCTTGAAATGGACGGCCGTCAGTAACGTTCCATAATGCGATCCCTACTTCCAAGCCTGGGCCTTTTTCCTCTTCCTCCCTCGATTCTCTCCCAAATATGTCTTGTCCAACGTCTGCCTTCGTTTGCCCAGCTGCTGTGTTCGACATCCTCAGCACGGATTCGCCTGCCAAACAGTGTGACCTGATATAACATCCTCCCTCATGCCATCTTCCTTCCCTTTCTCTCTCCCGCTCCCGCCAGGCCGCCCGACTTTCACTCCTTTTTCTCCTTCCAGGGCAATAATAGTGACACATCTGAAGAAGGAACTGATGGAGAAGAGATCTGAAGACACTTCCGCAGCTGCACCGAGGAGCCTTCGCCTAGCCTTTCATGTGAGCACGACTTAATATGAGTTGCAAAGATTACGATACTGGGCCAAAAGAACGTAAACAGTATAAGATTGAATGTTTCTTCGTTGCAGGACCCCGCACCTTTGAGCAGTGACCCAGCCATCGTAGCGGAGAGGAATCTTCTGGATTATTCGAGGAAGATAACTCTGGAAGAAGCGAAGGCTGGAGGAGGTGGGCGAAAGAAAGGGAAACCCAAGCTCTGTCTTTCGGTTTCTAAGAAGTCGACCAGTCTTGGACTGGTCAAGACCAGTAAGAGACTTGGAGATCAATGGGAGTGGACGAAGTGGAAAACAGCAACTTTTTGAAAGTTAACAAAGTCAAAATGATGTATTTTTTCCGTCGGCAGACCAATCCGTGTGTTGTGTGATGGAATCTACGACGTTCTTCACCATGGACACGCCAATCAGTTCAGACAAGCCAAGCAATCATTTCCAGATGGAGTCTATCTCATTGTTGGCAGTGAGTAGCATTTTGTTGTGTGGCTGATTGCAGGGTTTCCAAAAAGGCTTTTGCATTTTTCATTCATCTAATTCCCATCAGGGGTTCAAAACGGCAAATTTTTTTGCCATTCTTCTCCGCCGCGCAGATGTTTATGTGGGAGTGATACAACCGCGTGGCGGAGCAGAATCGCGGCAAATTTACAGTTTTTGAATCCCTAATTCCCTTGGGGCGGTTCTTTATCGCATGGGAATGACAGTAGATACTAGTTTACAGAGCTCAGAAATCAATCTTATGCGCCAGTTCCACAAATGTAAGATGCATTTAGTTTGCACTGCTCGCGATACTCTCAAGAACAAAGGGCCGACAGTGATGAATGAGGACGAAAGAATTGAGGCAGTCAGACATTGCAGGTGATTGAAGCCGTTGTGGTAGAATATGCAATAAGAACATTTTAAGGTACGTTGATGAAGTGCTTACGGACTGTCCGTGGTCGTGCAGCGTCGAGTTTGTGAAGAGTCTCAAGGTCGGTTCTCTAGACCATTCTAGGGTGCCATTACGTTACATAGATTAAATTATGATTCAACAAAGTTGCATATTATACAATAGGCTCAAAAATGCATTCGTTCAATTATTAGATCATTAATACAATTGACATTTCAATGTTACTTTCCATTTTCAAAAACTGCTCTAGGTGGATTTTATCGCGCATGATGCGATTCCTTACATCGCACCTGGAGAAGAAGACGTGTACGAGAAGTTCAGAAGGTCGGTCATGTCATTTGAATCCGAAATGATGGGAGAACGTTCAGAGTAGGAATGTTCCTTGAGACTCAGAGAACAGCTGGAGTGAGCACGACTGATGTCGTTGGGAGGTCAGTTACTTGTATCTTCCACAGCCTGGGCTTTTTCATGGGTTCCGTTCGAGTTAGAGACGCTTATTGTTAGGGATAGAAACTTATCGTCGTGAGCATAAGCTAGCTCTTGTTATTTGAGTTTGTAAGGACTTCTACTTCGTGAATAAGTATAAATACATGCAGTAATGTTCAGAGTTGTTCGCGACTACCAAACGTACGTGCGACGAAATCTTGCTCGTGGTTGCTCACCGCAGGACCTCAATGTAGGATTCTATGAGGTAAATGTTAACATAAGACTGCAGAGAATTCGAATGTAAACATTTAGGCCAGTCGTTTCCAACTTCTCAGCTCCATTGAAGGCGTCAGGAAGAGCAGTTTGGCTGTATTGTACTACGTGATGGGATTCACTGTAAGTCGTAAGAGTTTCAAAATCGATAGTGAAATGAGCTTCTCATTCGTCTAATCTCAGCAGAGCAGTTGTATATCGAAAGTAGGTTGAACCGCCCCACAAAAATCTGCGAATGAAAAAAGCACTGTACTACTGCTTCTGAAACCTTATAAGCCACATCTCAATCAATAATACATGAACATGTTTGGAGAGATGAAGGAGCATGATTGTTTAGCCGTTCGCGTCGGATCAGAAGAAAATTCAATGTCAATCAATCGATTATGAAGAAGTCGAGGAGAATGCAACAACGAAGAAATGTGCAGAATCGGATAAGGAAAACAGAATGACTGTTCGTCAAGGATGAGACTTCTCTCTACTTTATACAGGTTACACATAATCAAGTACAATACACAGTGTCGCGTAGCATTATTGGAAATAATGAAATAATATTTCCTTGTATTTGTACAAACAGAAATAACATGTCCAGTAGTGACTGAGAGTTAAATTATGTATTAGCAATGGTGAAAAATTAGAAGAATAAAGCACTTGGGACAAACGCCGAGTTTATTGAGGACGTGAATGTGAGAAAGCAGGCTGCAAAAGCAAAAGAATGACGAACTGTTGACGGAATCGTCTTTCATCATCTGTAGAATGGTTTCAAATCGGTAATATGGTGCACTTGCCACTGGAGACCGCCCGCTGAACAAGTTCTTGTTCGAATGAAAATGAGAGGGGTCGAAAAGAACAATGACGTCGTTCCTTTCACGTTGTTCCTTTCGACCGGTCAAAGTAACAACCAAAGGAACAATCTCCGTTGCGTTGGAACGCATGGCGAAATAACATGTCCAGCCAGCTCACGAAAGAGCAGCGAAAGAGTATGAGAACTATGCGATTCGCATTTCAATATTAAAAATTGGCAAATATTCTTACCGATGCTACCTGAATATGGCATTTAGAGCTATAATCGGATGTGGATTTATAATCTAGTGGTAGTGCACAAGTTGATTCCGAAACGTGATTGAACAGATTGACGCAGCTTTTGAAAACGAGCTGTCACTTTTTTTCGGATGAAAATGCGTTTTTTTCACTTTTATCAAAAACAATTGCCCTGAAAAACTCTGATGGCTGGGAAGACTCTCAATGGGGCCTGGTATTGTACATTACACGACTCATGCACAAGCACGGTTCGTTTGGTCCGGAAAAATCGCTACTTGAAAATACAGCCCAAGAACCTATCAGGGGTCTTCACGGTAACTATGGAATTTGTAAGCCTGCTGCGTGCTGTGTTGCAGGCATGGAGCAGCTACGCTATGCACGCATGTTGGCCAAAGCTAACCAACAACTATACAGTATACAATTTGTGTCTAGCGTTCACTGAGATCTTTCTGTATCGTGATAACAAAATGTACCAATAGTTATTACACAACCTAATAGTAGTTCACAGTAGCAAATAGATCACGAACGGTAAACCGTGATGATGATCTAGAAAGGGCGCGGGAGACAACATGGCGGAAATGTACGGCAAAAGAACGGATGCAATTTTTGATGATTCATGCAACTTATCTCCTCTCGAATGTCTCCGGTAAATACCACAATAAAACATTCATTAACTAACTTAAGTTTCATTTTTCCATTGTAATGAATCTCGTCTCCTGCTGTCACATATTACTCAACCCCCGAATATGCTAACGTATTACATTTCGCCGTTATCAGAGCAATGAAGACTGATCGCAATGGGAGAGCAAAGAATTTCAATCCTGAAAAGCATGACGAATCTAGGCGTCAAGAAAGAAGACACTTTAATACAAATTGCTTTTTCCTACATTGTGCCTGACCTTAATGGCGGGGCGGGGGAGGGTAAAGAGAAGTTGTCATACATCAGAAACACCACGAAGTACCTAGACGCAGTACCCCATTCCATAAGAATTATCGTTTTCCATCTATTTGAACGATTTATTGAACGACTTTAGGAACAAGGTATAAGTTGGTAGAGCTAGATATTGATATGAGGCCGGTCGTGTAAGAGTCGACCGTGTCTCGGCAAAGGATGAAATTTTTATTTTTTTGTATTTTTCTCAAAATTTGCTCACCGATGTAGTTTCATGTGCTGATTCCAAAAACGTACATGATATTTTACCGAGATTTTTTTGACTCGAGATATTGGTAACTCTTGACAAAGATAAAATCCCACATAAAGGACCGCCAATAAGCTCAATTGAAAGATAAACCCACAAACCCATATATTGGACGAAGGCTCTTGACAAGAGGAAGATCGCAGTGCAAATATAAATTGAAAATCTATCCATATAAGGAGGTTAGTGTCTAGCTCGCTTGGATGACAGGTTGCGCACAAAATGAACATACCAGCGCTCTTCGTCTCGTTGAGAGGATACCGAAATGTGGCACTAGATGGTATATTTAAGGTGCGTCTTTAGTGGTTTATATAAATTAAACGAATTTTCGTTATCATTAGCACCGCAAACCTCGAATATTTTCATGAAAAATGTTATGTTTCGTAGTCATGCGGTGCCAATGATAACGAAATTCGTTTAATTTATATAAACCACTAAAGACGCACCTTAAATATACCATCTAGTGCCACATTTCGGTATCCTCTCAACGAGACGAAGACCCCAGGTATGTTCATTTTGTGCACAACCTGTCATCCATGCGAGTTAGACACTAACGTCCTTATATGGATAGATTTTCAATTTTTGTTTGCACAGCGCTCTTCCTCGTGTCAAGAGCTTTCGTCCCATATATGGGTTTGCGGGGTTATCTTTTAATTGAGCTTATTGGTGGTCCTTTATGTAGGATTTTATCTTTGTCAGGAGTTTCCAATATCTCGAGTCAAAAAAATCTCGGTAAAATATCATGTACATTTTTGGAATGAGCACATGAAACTATATCGATGGGCAAACTTTAAAATATGATCAATTTTTCGACTCTGCCTTCCTCTAGTGCTTTTGCGGTTGACCCTTACGCGACCAGCCTCATATGATCGTGTGGCTACACGCCGAAATGGTCTCCTTTGGAGGAAATCCGTCAACGTCGATGACGCGATTTACACGGAAAAGAAGAGACGGCTCATTTTTTTCTCATTTGAAATTCTCCCGTCGTTAAAATCCACGTGTTTATATTTAGAAGAAGTCTGGTGAAAGAGTTCACGGCCATTCAGAATCTGTTCCTCCACAGTTTCTGCTGATATGATGAACAAAGGATATGAAGATACTTCCGTAGCTTCGCCGAAACGTCGTCTGGCTTTACATGTGAGCATTACTCGTATGTTACAGATCTTCACCAAAAAGAATATGGATGGTATAGGTAATGGCAAAGTTTGACTATTTCTTCTTTACAGGACCCCGCACCTTTGAGCAGTGACCCAATCATCGTAGCGGAGAGGCAGCTTCTGGACTATTCGAGGAAGATAACACTGGAAGAGGCCAAGGCTGGGGGAGGTACGTATCACGGGTTCAAAATCGGTAAATTTGTCTTCGTCCATCCCGGCCCTGTTGTTGTCTATCTCCGCCGCGCGGATGTATCATTCCTTCCTAGACAACAACGAGGCGGAGAAGAATGACGACAAATTTACCGATTTTGAAGCCCTAGTACGTATTATAGACACGAGAATGAACGATCCAGCAATTGCAATAGTTGGATGTTTATATGCGAACATTTCAGTCGGCAGACCAATCCGTGTGCTTTGTGATGGAATTTACGACGTTCTTCATCATGATCACGCCAATCAGTTCAGACAAGCAAAGCAATCGTTCCCTGATGGAGTTTATCTAATCGTTGGAAGTGAGATATACTGTAATATGCTCAGAGGCCAATTTTTTGCGAAATATCCCCAAATGTAAGATGCATTAAGTTTGCACTGCTCGTGACACTCTCAAGAACAAAGGGCCGACTGTGATGACTGAGGATGAGAGAATCGATGCGGTAAGACACTGTAGGCAAGTGAAGTCACAAACGTACAGATGGCAATAACTTCATTTTCAGGTACGTTGACGAAGTGCTTACGGACTGTCCGTGGTCGTGGAGCGTGGAATTCGTGAAGAGTCTCAAGTTCGGTTTCTCTATGATCATTATGTCGTGAAATTTTTATTTCAGTGATAGTTTTGTTGAACGAAATTTCATAGATATCTCTATGATGTTTACACAGGGTCGTTAAACCAACGCTTAGAGAAACTGCATAAATGTGTATCTACCATGTTATATTATAGGTGGATTTCATCGCACATGATGCCATTCCTTACATCGCACCTGGAGAAGAAGACGTGTACGAGAAGTTGAGAAGGTCAGTCATGTCATTTGAATCCAAAGTGATGGGACAACGTTCAGAGAAGGAATGTTCCTCGAGACCCAGAGGAAAGAAGGAGTGAGCACGACTGATATTGTTACCAGGTCAGCGCTGGTTAGTTACACTCCTCTGTGGCGCAAAGCGCAAGACAATAGAGACCTCGAAACGCATATTTATAATCTCCCTGTTCTGGTCCGAACGGTCGTCTTTCAACCTCATAGACGGCCGCTCGAACGAGAATAGGGAGGTTAGAAATATGCGTTTCGAGGTCTCTACAAGGCAATATGGGGTGTAATTGGGTTACTATCATCAAAACCATTCAAGCTCAAAATTTATAGTCTTGAGTGGAAAACCTCGATCAGAAAGAAATAGTATCTACAGTATGAAAGGGGAGAGAAACAGCTCGGTTGAAGAGACGTTTGTGAAGCCAGAGATATCAGTCCTCATATTGTTCGCGACTATCATCCCGGCACTTGCTCATGCATGTTAATGTTATAATGTATTATTCAGAGTTCTTCGCGACTACGAAACGTACATGCTTCGAAATCTCGCTCGTGGTTGCTCGCCGGAGGAACTCAATATAGGACTATTTGAGGTACAACTTCACTGAAATCGGCAGTTCTTAGAATGATTTATTTTATGCCCGTCGGTTCCAACTTCTCACCCCCTCAAATGAGGATGCACCAACGAAAGAATGTCTGGAGACTGATCTTCGACCATCTAATGCAAATGCTTGAAAATTATTCAGCAGAAGTCTCGTTCACATTTCCCTCTTTGCGCAAACAATTCACATTCGAATGCACTCTAGATAAATATTCTGAAGACATCTGAATGTGACTATAAAGATATAATATCTCGTCGAGCACAACGATATCAAAATCATTCGCGGAGGCTTGGGAATGAAAAATATCATAACGCCAAAGTGCCTATCAAAAACATGATTTTAGTAGAATAGGTATTACGGCTCCCTCTTCGCCGCTCAATGAGCCGAGAATTAGTGCGGCTCCCATGTTTATGCTGCAGTTTCAACAATGGGAAATGCACTTTTTACTACCGTTTTAGAAACCATAATTTACACTGGTCGTCTCCTCTTCGCTCGGTCTATCTCTTCTGCCTTCACCTTGGGGCCCCTCACATTGGTATAGCTTATTTATCTGAAGGTTGATCTTTGATCTCTGTAGTTTGTAGTCTGACCTTCTTGATGTCGTTGTCACTCAAGTCCGTCGCTTGTCCGATCACAGAAGTGAAGCCGTCGACGGTGGTAATGATTGTATCCTGAACAGAAGACACTGATCAGATTACAAAGATCAAAGTTCAAACTGCAAACTTTTCCGTTCATGGAGAACACCGTTGAATCATAGTGCATAATCGATAGGTAGTCGTAATCCTCGTCTTGCGTGTCCTTAATGGAAACTTGAATTACGATAAGGAGAAATATCGATCTTTGGTATCGATTGATTTCGTACAGTACCTGTAGGACAGGTGAGTTCTTGTCAAACTGCGACTGCATCCCAGGAAGGATGTTCTGCCACAAGATGTGGATGTGATCGTCGCGGTCTGAATTAGCGGAAGGTCATGCAGTAGAATCTCACATGAAGCGGGTATGCAGATTTTGACACAAGGCTTCAATGAAACAACCAATACTCAAGGATTCAGGACGACGAAGTGGCGGCAAATAAAGCAAATACTTGTATTTTTAAGAGAAAATATCTCGTATAGCTTATATCCTTCGATAAATTGTAGATCAAGGTTATGTGAAACGTATCCCACTCGGGTTCGCTTACCTGGTCTGGAGTGCTCGTGCCAGAAGCCTACTGCATGCATCAGCTCGTGTACAACGATCTCGTGGAACAAGCAGCCGCTGGAATACGACAGCGATCAATCAATAATCTCGAAAGGATCAATCAATACCCAGCGTGAGCTTAGTCGTGAGTAAAAACCGCAAGTCTTTAAAACGAGTTCCGTGTATAACCGAGCAGGGGGGTGGCACAGTAGTAAAAAAATCTGAATTTTTTTCTGTGAACTCCCCTTGGGAGTGATACACTTCAACCGCCATTTCAGATTTTTAATGTTTGAATTAGGCGATTTATGAAAATAAAAATATAAAAAATAAAAATTTTCATTTTTGACTTTTCGGCCAATTGTTATATTCCATTCGATAGAGAATGAAAAGTTATGCAGAAAAGCGCTCTTGACATTTTCTCGTATCTGGAAAACAAAGAGAGTTATAGCGATTTTTCTGTTTTTTGGGTTTAAAATTTGAGAGTCTTTCTCATTTTTCTAACGGAAAAGCGAAAATGTTCGCCCTATTTCATAAACCATTAAATTGTACGAGCAATTTCACGTCGGATAGG
>JACMIF010002839.1:0-16442 GCA_014805445.1 Diplogasteroides magnus
TCCCGGACCCCCCCCCCGCCCCCATTGCTTCCCCGTTTTATGTATTGGGGGGGGGGAGGGCCCGCGGGGGGGGGGGGGGTTATAAGACCCGGCTCTCACCGCCCCCCCCCCCCTTCGAAGGAAACGCGGGATTCTCGCCAAGGGCTCTCTCGAATTCTAGGGCTAGGGCTTTTCTGATGAAAGGCATGTGCGCCGTGGACATTTGTGCCATTCTGGTGAAAGTCGCCAACGTCTTCGTCACCCTAACGGGGCAAGCTGCCAATACACTATTCTGGAGCAAATGTTCATATCTGTCTTTCACACTGCTTCTAGGCTTCCTCCAAGTCCATTTGTCTGATCTCCGCCGAGCGGTTATCTCCAGGGTTTAAAAATCGATAGTAAGGTGCATTTCTCATTCGTCTAATCCCCAGAAGCTGTCGTCAATCCAGCTCAGGGACAACCGCTCCGCGGAAATTAGACAAACGAACAAAACACTAGATGTCTCCTAGACAATCGCACAATCGGAAATTAGAAGAATGCACGTTTCCTTACCGTTTAGAACACCCATATCAGTCTCCATTTCAATTGAAAGTGCATGCGTGCTTCAATCAGTCTTGCCTAGGGGGCCCTAAAAGAGGTTCCGGGCCCCAACGAAAGTGCATTTCGATGTCTTTTGCGGGCTGCCAAACGACCTTTGGCCCCTCAATCAACTTGGAATGCCTCTAAGGCTTGTAGCTCTCACAATCATTTCTACCTGGAACAGAAATATGCCGCAAGCGTTACAAATTGCAAGATTTATTCGTATCAGAGCGAACGCTCTGTGGATCAAGAGCAGTCTTCGATTAGGAACATACTTTCTACGCATTTCTACTCAGTAGAGAGTCCTCCCAATAAAATTGACTGAGCGTAGAAATCTTGATCGAGACGTTCCTTATCAAAACGGAGACATGGTAATACACGCCACCACCCAGTGTTCATTTCGACATAATGGCGCAAATTTCCATCGGTCTCCTCCGTTTTAAACAGACAGAAGCACTCTCGTCGGAGGGAGCGCGGGGCAGAGACTCAATTTCCCTCTCGCGGCCCCCATTTTGTTGTTGTTTTCGGGTTGTGGGCGGGAGTAGTTGTGCGCGGGTGGAGAGGGCTCAGCGGGGGGATAGGGTCGACAAAGTGGCTCCTTTTCCGCTCTGTTCCTCGATTTTACTGTAGTCCCTCGCCTTATACAGGCTTGGACAGAGTTGAGAGGGGCTGAGAGGGGGCTATAAGACGCCCCGAAAACGATGCGGAAGTGTAGTGGCGAGACGATGTTTGAGCTCCCCGCACATCCGACTGCTGGAATGAATAACAACAAGAGGACATTCACTTGCTCACTTGGTAATGGAGATGAAATGGAAAGAATTGAACCGAGAGATGGTGGGGCATTTGCCAATCTCACCATAATCGTTGGTTATTGTTGTGGAAAACGAACTTGATATACCGAGTACACACACTCCATCTGGCTGATGACTGTGCACTCTTAAGTTTGCGTGCTATTTCGTCGTTTCTCTGACCAATAGCCATGATTTTGAATAGGTTTCACGGTCAACATATAGAAGCTGACTCTCAACTCCGTTTACCAAAATAATAAATATCCACGGCAATGGCATAACGTATGGGGTTGTCTTTTAGAATGTTTGGTGGAAAACAATTTCTCAACATCAGCACGCAACCAGAGCACGTCTCACGCTTTTATCGTTATGTGGTTGCAGTTTTATTCATTTTTCGCTTAAGTTTCAATGCTACCGTGAAATCGAAGATATACCTTCTTTGAAGCATAAACCAGTTCATTTGGCCAACCATAGCACAAAAATGTAGCCGGTTCTGTTCTCCTCATTCATCTTCGCTCTCCTCCTCTCATCTCGCTTTCGCATCCGTCATTCTCTGATGGGCATGCCCGACACGAGAACGCTAGCACGCACACACTGTACGACAGAAAGAATGAGGGAAAGGGGGCTGTTAAAGAACTCTAGCAAGGGACATAAGGTGGAACAGGGCAGGAATACGGTAAGTAGTTATGAGGTAATTACTGCATGGCTACGCGGATTGACGAAAGTAGCCTTGCAGAAGTGCGGCAGGCATTACAGTGCAAGTTAACTCAAAATCAAGCCAATTAGGCAACGCAGAGTATGGTAAGGTCAGCATCAAAACCGGCGGATGGTGGGGATATGGAAGAGCAGGTGGAGGGAGAGGTACGTGTTTCATTTCCGGGAAGGTCGGCAGCTCAAAATCAGTTTACGTATGGATTACGGTAGGTCACGAATTACGGTACGGGAGTCAACGGTTTTTCCACGATGCCTAAGGGTGGGGGTGAAGCAGTTCACTTCTTCATCGTCGTCACGCCTGATCCGTAGTAGGGTTTCTAAATCGGGAGTAGAGTGCATTCGTCTGTTGTCTGATTCACGAGGAGCTGTTGTCTGTTGCATGAATGAGACAACCGCTCCTCTACTCCCGAATTAGAAACCCTAATTCATATGTAATGAATCACTTAAATAAAGTTAGCTCAATAATGCAGCCAATATGTTTCACGGTTTATCTAATAGTTGACACACTATGATCAGTGATCATAGTGGGCATGTTTCGCTCAATGCTTTCAAAGAAAATAATAAACTATTCACTCGCAATGGAACTGAATTATAATATCACAGCAATCACAGCTTATTGAAAATGAAGTTTTATGCATCCTAAACGAACTGTTATACCCAGTACACATGTTACTTTTTTACCGACTGTATCTCTTTTGTTTTGCGTGATATTTCATCGTATCTCTGGCGTGATTTAGCATATGTCTGTCTGATATGTTTCACGCAGTCTATTAAAGGAAAATGATATTCTGATAAACAGCTAAATTGGGATGCATAATAGAGTGGGCAAGTATAGTACGGTCAGCATCTAACCATATGGCGTAAGGTGGGGGGGGACACGAAACAAAAGGGTGTAGAGAGAGGTACCTGTTTCCTGGTACGGTAGGTTGGCAGCTCAAAAAGGCAAGTGCAATGGGATTACGGTAGGTCAGGGATTACTATACGGGTCGGCATCTCAGCATGATGCTTGAGGGTAGCATTTCGTTTCTTCATCGTCGTCGTGCGCCTTGATCCTCGCGCGATGTACCAGGGGTATCAGTAGTAGGGTTCTCTTATCAGAGCAGTTATTGACAGCCGTCATGACTAGTGGTGGATTCGAGCCGAAAACACGACCGGGCGATTATAGACGCAGACATGGAAATGATGAAAATTTTACCGGCTGTCAATAACTGCTCTGATAAGAGAACCCTAATCAGTAGTTAATGGATTTCTAAATTAAAACTGGATTAATAATGCAGTCAATATGTTTCACGTGGTTATCTAATAGTGGACAAACTCAGTGATGTCTATAAAGTAGCCTCAGTACCCATGTCCAAAGAAATAATAAACTTTTCATTATCCCCAAATAACTGAATTATCACTGCATCACACCTTATTGAAATTTTTAGAATGAAACCTCCCGGAGTCTGAATTAACGATATCCCGTTGCACATTAAATTACCGACTGAGGCTTGCGTTGTGAGCAAAGCTTTGATGCAAACGTTGGAAGACACATTCATTGCGCATGTTTCTTATTTATAATAACATGGTTACAAAAAAAATTCTGAAATTAATCAACTTTTGCTAAAAATTTATCAATAGTGGCTGACATCAATGAATAGTCCAACTACTTGAACACAATCAATAATCAATAGAGTAGATTACCTAATATTGTTATTACAGAAGTTCTTATATCGTTCATAAAGGAGCCTCTCGTCGAGAAAAAGGCAGGAAGCATTGGGTCCCCATGAAAAATTATATACCACTTAATTATATTTATGGCAAAGACAACATTGATATTGCTCGATTTCAGTTCAATGCTGTAATATATGATGCTATGATGCATATATTATAGAACCTTTACAATTGCAGAGGCGGCATCATACGGTTAATTCATCCTGTCTTTCACTTCGCGTGTGTTCCAGCTACAGTAAATTGGCCATAATTTGCGCTAATGGTTAGCTATACATGTATGTGTGAACGAGAACCGTGAAATGGATAATAGACGTGACGTTGTAAAGACGAAATGGACAGATGCGCGCAACACTAAAGTGTCCATTTCACCATTATGGCGCAAGGGTCCAGATCTTGAGCAGGGCTGGGAATTTCTGTTTCTGAATTTTCTGTTTTTTCTGTTTTCTGGTCATTTTTCGACCAGAAAATTTTCTGAGCAGAAACAGAAAATGTTTGACAGAAAACAGAAAATTTAAGTACTAGATATTTTGAACTTAAAATCGCATCGTACACTGGATATTATTGACATCAAAGCCATGAACAGCACTAGAAATTATGAAACTTTGCCAATTATTTAAAATAAAAATTTATTTCCTTTTATTTATTTTGTTCGAAATTGTTTCAAATGGTGTATTTTTGACTGCGAACATTGTATAAATGAAGAAAAAAATTTCACGGATAATTTCATTAACTAAAATTGGCCTTAAAAATTTTCTGTTTTTTTCTGTTTTTTCTGTTTTTTCTGTTTTTTCTGGGTTTTTAAAACAGAAATTTCTGTTTTCTGTTTCAGAAAAAATATTTTTTTCTGTCCCAGCCCTGATCTTGAGGGCGTTCTCTTTAGCCGGGTCGTGATGGCCCATGTTGCAGAAGTTGGTCGAAGTGGATTTGAGCAGTGGTGGAAGGATATTCTCGGGAACAAGGGAGGTGGTTCGAGTGGTAGAAGATGTATGCGGATGGTTCTGGAACTGTTCTTTTTTGTTGTACAAAAAGTAGTAAAAACCATTCCCCTCCTGTATTTATGAATCTTGCAATGAACATTTGAGTGGGATTGCTTCTTTTTTGTTTTGGAAATCGTAATTCGAATGCGACTTGAACTGGAGATTCTTGAGACAAATTCCATTTCCCTGATTGAATGTGCCGAGTGTGTCTATGCGTTCAAGAGTTTGTATTCTGAAATTTGAAACTTCTTGACAAAAGTGCAGCAAAACGTTGCCATAGTACAACAGATATGAGTGTATTTGTCACGGTTTGATTGTTATCTTCTCGTTCCGCTCGTCGATCATTGTGCAAAACAGAAAGGAAAGCTGAAAACAGGTATTACGTTCCCGTTTGAGTATGTAGTATCCCAACTGAACTGTTTCTCAAGCCCATATTCCAATAAGTAATCTGCTTGAAACATATACTAAATGACGTGTTAGTATCAGGGACACGACCGAATGGCACGCAAAATACGAGATTGGCAGTCTGTCAAAAAATGTAAGGCGCGTACTGGGAATAACAGTTCAATCAGGATGCATAATAGTACCTACTACAGTGATCTGCATTCCCGCCCTTAACAGAGGTAGCGTATTAGGGGTTGAAGAACGGTAATAAAGTCATTTGTCTAATCCACTCGGAGCGGTTGTCTATCGCTCTTGGAGATGACCGCTCCACGGAGATTGGACGAATGAGAATTGCACTTTGTTACCGTTTTGGAACCCCTAGAGCATATCTCAGCATGATGGCTTATAGACAGAGAACATGCAAATTGCGTGATTCGGTGTTTTTTGTCGAAAAGCAATCAGAGAATTACTGCAGTCTAATATCACAACTTCTTAAACTGACAGCTCGAAACATACTTTTCTTTCATCAGACGCAACATTAATTTTAACCGAAACCGCGGGTCCTCTGTGGTGAAGTCACTACTGGACACACTGTCTTGTCCGGAAATCATCAGTAGGAGAGGGGCGAGAGCCGAGAGTAAGTTGAGTCGAGAATGGAAGAGCACCAAGTGCATTGCTCTATTTTCGGCAGTTGAGTCCAGCAGACCAGACGGAACGGTAATTAGCGAGAAAGGGAAGATTTCTGATTCATTCTCTAAGTTAATATCAATTTATGGGTTATGTTTCAATACCGCTATATATTAGGATATATACCTCATGTGAAGCATTACCCATGAAGTACCCATGAACCACCAACCCTAATATAATCTCCTCATTATCCACCAGTTCTAGCAGATGAGGGAGAGCCAAAGGGAGAGGGGGAGAGTGTTTTTTTGGGTTTCAGTGCCCAGACAACCATCAGCAACAATGTGCGTCAGCGGCCAGAAATAGCCGGAACCCCACTATTTTGGGAGGAAGCGCAGATGTAAAATAGGGGAGAATCAGGGACCAAAATATCTCAAACAATTTTGATCGTTGAATCTGCATACTGATGAATAGTTGTTTTAGCAAATTAGTTTTAGCCTGAGTGATGCTGGATATTAATGTTATTGAAAAGCCTATTCGGTAAAGAAATACAGTAGACGACTCAGCCATGACTAATTATAATTATTCACACTTTTTATTGAACTGCACGTAAAGCTAATAACGAAAAATATGTGATCTTGATATTCATCCTTTCGGTGAAACATAATCACTATCGAAATCAATAACACATACTGTGCAACTCTATGCTAGCCATATTCCTTCAGTTATTAGATTACCTGGATAACTTTTCAAACACACACAGTTATTTGAAGAAGAAACGCAAATCCGAACGAAGCTGACGCGACAAATAATCGTGTACAGCATTGGTAGGGGAATGAGTAAATGTGTCTCAAGATAGTCAGTAAGAGGTTGCATGATAACTTGTCCCTGACGGCTATTAGGACAATGGATGTCAATAATTATCCGAGTGCGACACTCTACAAAAACTTCAAAATCTCATTAGCGTGTTTACGTGCGCAATTAAACTATTCTATTTGACAGTGTATCCGTAAATGCGGGATTAGATGCAAACGATGCAAATTCGTTCGAAAAGTTGATCTCTTCATTCCATCTTTCATTATTTCATCTCCCCGCTTTCATCGCGTGCGGTCGTCCCCTGGCCTTTCTTCTCGTTCTCCCCTCCAACGTCCATCCAAGGTATTGAAGCTCCGCATTACATTCGGCTCTAAAATATTAATTTAATGAAAACAAAAATCACAATTATTACAGAAACTCTTTCGAAATGCGGTACGCCAAATTGCTGAAAGCCTTCAACAAATGGTGTGTTCAACATGAGAATAGAGATGGCTTTTTCTACCACAATTTTAATGTTTCTTTTTTCAGGCCCCTGACGACGGAATACGACGAGAGACTAGAAGAAGATGGAACGTCTAACGTTGTTAGTAAAAAATGTTACTCAAAAAATCAATAATTTCCCATTGAGGTGTCCTGCAAATTCTGGATCAAACCATCCACAGTCAGCAAAGTAAAGATAAGATTCTAAAGGTGCGTAACAAGGATTTTATTGGGAGTTACAATTGGGAATTTCAACCTTCTAACTCATATTTAAACGTTGCACTCAGATTCACCATCGAGAGATCCGAGTGAAGATGGAAAGGCCAGCGTACGCCCCTGGCCAACTGAAATTGTGCGTTTCTGTTCGCGAAAACCGCAACGCGTTGTTCAAGCGGCGCGGTCAGGCTGGGGGTACAATTTTCAAATGCTGTATTTACAGCTTCGTGAGGAGGGAAGACGCGGCGGAGGAATGGATCTACGAGAAGGTCTTCACTCTGGCATATGGGGCAAGGGAACAAGACGCCATTGTAGGTTGTTTTTAGCGTAGTGTCAAAAATGTTTCTGGCGGTGGTTTTGTGCCAATATATATAATTGCAGCGCGATTTCGACACCGGAACCCTTGATACGGGAACGAATAGCACGGGTTGTCACTGCGTTGGCGTCTTCGCTGGCAACCACGCTCTCTTCCAAGACACGAGAGTGTTCTGCCACATCGAGTTCTCGCTCTTTCTGCCACTTGGGGAAGTCTTACGGTATGTCAACCTAACCGCAGCGCGTGAGAATATGCGTCGCGGTCGAGTTTCGGTCGCGGAATGTTTGCTTTGCAGAACCGATTGCGACGCGGTGCTCGTTTGCGGAGGACAGGTATAATGTCTCATTATAACGAAACTGATATCCGAACATGGTATACAGCTATGACAGCTATTTATAATGCATAAACGTCGCAAAAGAAGCTTGGGCAAAAATATCTGTGATTAGTTAGTTATGGAACCGCAGGATGACGCTAACTAAATGTGATAGAGCCAACTGACAGTGTTTCTACGGAAGTTGGTGTTTAGGTTTCTTTAGTTGTGTTCTTAGGGCATCCAAATCCGCAATTAGAGTGAAACGTAGGTTAAATAACGCCTCTGTCAGAGTAACAACAAAATAGAGCGAAAAATGAGAGAGACACTATCGTCCAAAAACATAACGAGTGTACTGGGTATAGCAGTTCGGGTAGGATGTATGATACTACCGTTTTATTATTTATTGAAAGTGCGAATGCAACTAAAATATTTTTTAGCAATTCCCCGTCAATCGCAACTACGTGTCTCACTTCTCCAAGTATCTGAATGAACTGTTCTCGAACGATCATGATGATTCGAACGAATACCAGATTGAGGTATTTATATCAGTTGGTTCAGCGATTAATTGTTTAAAAAATCACCTTTAAGGTGTGCACCTCTGATGAATTTCGTTCATTTCTGGACGTCATCACAAGACTCCATCCGAAGCATTGTATATATCGAACTAGCTCCATAGCTGCAAACCGTGCTTTGCTTGGCGCTCACGTATGTCCAAGCGGTTCAAGATAGGGAAATTTGACGTCATTCTTCTCCGCCGCTGTGTTCTATGAGGGAATGAGACAACGGCGCTGCGGAGTAGAATGACTACAAAGTTATCGATTTTGAACTCTAATGTGTAAAACCGCGACGCTTGAATCCGCACGCGTTGCGGTCGAACCGAATTGCCTCTTTTCAGTCAGTGCAGACGGCTGTGGAAACGACCGAGCTCTGGAGAAACAGCAGATGGACAGAGAGTGTCGTCTCGCATCTTAAATCCTACAAGGATCTGAAACTTCCAAGTGTATTCTATGTGGGTTTTTCTGCATTTTCCATAAAACCTCCATTTGGGAGCCTTCCCGGTACGTGAATAATAAAAGTATTTATCATTCTCGTTTATAGGACGCCTTGATTCGCATAAAGATGGAGGACTTTGCGAAGAACAAGTGGAAATTCGATGAATTGGACGAGGAAACGAAGAAGTTGTGCGAAGAACGGTAATTTCTTTTGTACGCAATTGTAATATACTTTCTACCAATGACCTGAAACATACTTCAGCCGGGTCGAGCTGGAAGGCAGGAAGAAAGACGAGGAGAGAGAAGAAGTTGAGATGACGGAGTGGAAGAAGAAGAAAGAAGAGGAAAGGAAGAGGATACTGAAGATGACGCATCGAAAGGAGAACAGAAAGGAGAAGAAGGGACTGGAAAGAGAGAAGAAGAGAATGAGGAAGGAGAAGAAGAGGAATGTCATGTAACCACTCCAGACAATCATATTCCCTGAAAAGCTGTTTCGAACTATTAGAGTGCTTATGTGTATTATCCAAATCTCGTAAAATACTCGAAACCAATTCCACTGTGCCTCTGATAAAATATGACATGAATCTGCTCGATTACACAGTGAAGAAAGCGCAATTTTCAAGATTGTGGGTAGTTTAATTCGCACCTTCGGAAATTCCAATCTATGCGCTTTTAGAGCACCAACTGCGTTCCCATCGATACGGTTTTCGTGAAATTGCATAAAATATAGCTCTTGTGGATATTTGGCGCCCATCACCGCCTAAATAGCACTGCTCAATGTATCAGGTCGGTGCATATATTTAGCTAACTCGACTTTCCCGTCCATATTTTTTCACGGATTGATTCTGATATCTAACCACTAGTACCATAGTATGCTTACATCAGTCACACTCCACAGCCGTCTCCCCTCTCCTCCTCTCTTTGCAGGGACTCCGGCGCGATTCAAACTTGGCAAATCCACGATTTTCGGACAACCTCTTTGCATTTTCCTACAAAGAGAGGAGGAGAGGGGAGACGGATGTGGAGTGTGATTGATGTAGGCATACTATGGTAATAGTGGTTAGATATCAGAATCAATCCGTGAAAAAATATGGACGGGAAAGTCGAGTTATATGCGAAATATATGCACCGACCTACATAATACACCACACGTTAGCGCCTAGAGTATTTTTTTAAAGAGTTTCAGAGTTTACCATCTAGAGAGCGACAAATCAACAGCAATCACATATCTTCTTGAGTGAATATACGATCATAATATGAGTGAATTGTGCATCAAATGACATTATTATTATGCATCCTAACAGAACTGTTCCTCTAGTCTATATATTTAGCATTTGAAACATATTCCGTGACAACGAAATAGCACGTAAAAATGAGAGACCAGGGTGGCATCCAGGTGTGAGACGCGTACTGGGAATAACAGTTCAGAAAGGGTGCATAATATGCTGCTACAATTCGTATAACTGATTGTCTGAAAGGACATTTGAACCCAGCGAACTATTCACCAGGATAAAATGCAATTATTATTCATGGAAACAGAACTGAAAATAACCTCTATATGTCGAGCGTGAAACCTAATTCAAACCATTGCTCGTGGTATGAAAACCGACGAAATAGCATACGAATGTGAGAGAGCGTTTTAGGAATTTGAGGGGAGGGTTCGTACTCGGAATATTAGTTCACTTTACATGAATAATATATCGTATTTTATTTATTTTACCCTTTTTCAATACAAACGATGTTATGCCCTCGTTCAGATCATAAAGCAGTCGATTTGATATTGAATTACCTTCGCTTTCCCACAGTAAATTTCAGTTATTCTCTAAAAGGATTTAGATCTCAAAACATTTATCGACCCCTTACAGGGGATTGAATTAGTGGAGGTCCCTCCAGTTAGTAAGGCTGTGAATGTAAATTTGGTCATTATGGCGCAATTGTCTTCCACCCGATGTCGTTTTGTAATGGTAACCTGCATTGCAGAGCGTTCTGAGGAACCACTGCAATATCATCAGTAGAGAGGGAACTGCCAGTGGGTGCGATAAGTACTTACTACTTGTGGGTCAAAGACTATTTTCGAGCAAAACGACATCTCATTTCGCTTCTGCGTCTTTCATTGCCTAGGCGTCTCTATAGCACAGAGAGGACCGCTAGGTTTCTAGATAAGGTTATCTCGAAGCAAAATGTGATGCCATTTTGCGAAAGGGTGCACAATTCGGTGTGAAATTCACACTGTGAATGCCTTCACTCATATCTTATGCGCGATATTCATTTTATTTATCATTTTAACGTTCTCAGCCTCCCGTCACGCTTCTTCAATGCTTGCATTATAATCAGAATTTATTATGACATGCAAGTATTAAGCTTTCAAACTTGCTCTAAAACAATACTTTTAAGGCCATTCAACGATGGCAGAAGTGCATCAACAAAATTATGAGATCAGCTGCAACAACTGGCAATGCGCCGTCTGTCTGGAGGAATTTGGTGAGTGTTTTATTGTTCATGTTAACATATTGATAGTCATCCTCCATATGTTGAGCGTGTCGCCTATTCAAAATAGTCTCTGATAATTAAAAAAACGACGAAAAGCGCGCAAACGAGAGAGAGGGTGGGAAGAAATTGAGATAGGGATCGTACTCGGTATATCAAGATGGATAGCACAACAAAGTAACCAGCACAGCTTTCGATTTATTTTTAAATAAAAGAATAATTGCAGAATCAACTTCGTCCATCAACCTGACTTTGAAGTGCCGTCATACTTTCTGCAGGAATTGCATAGAAGAATGGAAGAAGGACAAGCCGAGGTCGGATTTCATTTCATATTGTAGATGTGCGAATATTATTTTGGACATTGACTGAACTAGATTTCTGTTTTCGCTGCATCATTAGTTCATGTTATGAAACGAATTTTAATGGTTTAAGCGGACCATTTCGCAAAATTCGCATTTCCGAAGATGGGAATTAGAAACGATTTTTCAGGTACTCGTGTCCGTACTGCCGAACTATGTACATCTCTGCAAACGATGAACCGGTGCCGATTCATAAATTGACAGTAAGTACATCAGTCGATCGAACATTCAACAAAAATGGTTTCTGACGAAATTTCATATTTTACCGTTTAATATTATGGAAGAAAGAAACATTTACTGAATCAAATTTTAATGCTGCACTGACGCTCAGTAGTCTACTACTTCCATAAGATAGACTTCGATTTGGGGATCATATCAGTCAAATATTCATTAACTGCTGGCCTTACTGTAAGTATGGTTAATAGAATGATAATTATGAAACGTAGGGAATAGTCATTTTGTCGTTCCATAAATCTAAGCTTCCCTTAAGGACTGCGAACCCACCGCAGCAGAACGCAGAAGGGAGGTGAGACGGCGGATAAGGAGGGCGCTGCGAAGAAGAGAAGTGGAAAGGATGTCTACTCTGGGAAGACGGATTAGGAGAGAAAACAGATGAATATTGATAAGTCTTATATATGCATAATATGTATAACAGCTTCCTTAGATTTACTTAATAATGCTATTTCTGATGACCTACCTAGTTTTAATATATTGGATTGGAATAAATCGAAATATAATTTTGTTATTCTAGTTCAAACAATTATTTCACTTTAATAACATTTCCCTTGCGAGAAACTCGTTTTTTCATCACTGCTCTTCTCAATATTAGTCATGAAACCAATAAGTTGTATCTCGTTTATTTTACTTGGACGTAGAATTTATCATCATATATAAATTTGTTTCTCCATAATCTTGCCACATACATACATTGTCGACAGTAAATCCGTCAGGTCGTTTTACCAAAACGTCGACCCGATCCTGCAGCGAATTATTTGCAATAACATATGCCACCTTTCTCGTTAAACGGCCTGCGGCAGTATTATGTACAAGTGTCTGAAGCTGACCAGTTGGGCAACAACTCCCACTCATACATTGATACATGTGCAATATTCCGCACCGGTAGATGAAATAAGACGAAAGAGAAGATAAGAAAAATGTAATTTATCGAAAGTCTGCTTATTATCGATATGGTTCTGAATCCGTAAAAGCTATTTTCATTCCTCCAATGCAGTGTTTTCTATCGCTCGCACAGGTAATCGTCCCGCGTGAGAGGAGACGATTGAGAATTGCACCTTTTTACCGATTTAGAACCCATAAATAGTTCTGGAGGTAAAAGAGAACTGTTCGGATGTCAGAATCGTTATCGCCCATGCTTGCACGGTATCACAATGCTGACAAAATATTTTTATAATATCAAGGATAACAGCAGAACATCATTCACACGCCTGGTAAGAAAAGTATATTGACTACGTGATGCTTATTCACAACGCAATAAAAGATCCATAATTCTTCAAACAATTCTTGTCCCTGCAGCTAACCACGCATTATCAACAATTCCCTTGGAGTGTTCATTTCAGCATCATGGCGCAATTGTCTTCCACTCTTTGCTATTCTCTAGCGATGACCTGGACTGAATACTGAGCGTCCTGAGGAACCACTACAATATCATCTGTAGGGGCCGAAACTACCATTGGGTGCGATTTGAGGTGAGATAGGTCTGAAGTAGGAATCACATTATGTAACTGTTGGTACTTATGGGTGAAAGACTATTTTTGAGCAAGACGACATCTCATTTGTGTCTGCGTCTTTCATTGCCCAGTCGTCACTATAGCTCAGAGACGACGGCTAGGAATGAAATCACACAGAGAAAGCCTTCCCTATCTCTTATTGGTTCTATTTTGTTTATCATTTTTTCTATTAATTCCCTCCAGTCATGTTCTATGCTTGTAAGTAGGCCTCATTGTAATTAGGGGTTCAAAAATATTAAATTTGTTGTCATTCTTCACCGGTGCGCTATTGTCCCACTCCATGATAGACGACCTCGCGGCGGAGAAGAATGACTGCAAATTTACTGTTTTTGAACCCCTGATTGTAATATGCAACTAATACAGTTTCAATCTTGCTCTAACGAACAATTTCTTGAAGGTCGTTCAACAATGGCACAAGTGCCGAAACAAAACGATGACATCAGCAGCAGCAACTGGCAATGCTCCATCTGTCTGGAGGAGTTTCGTGAGCGTTTCATTATTAATGTAACCTCAGTTTATAGTCAGCCTATGTATTCAAAATCGTCGCTGATTATCAGAATAAACGACGAAATAGCATGCAAATGAGAGAGAGTATAGGACGAAATTGAAAGAGGGTTCGTATCCGGTTAATCGTTTTGGTTTGCAAGTCGACTAAACTTTCAGTGATCGAAAAACATTTAAGCAATTTTCGATTTCTTCAATTATGATAATTGCAGAATCAACTTCGTCCATCAAGCGGATTTTGAAGTGCCGTCACACGTTCTGCAGGAATTGCATAGAAGAATGGAAGAAGGACAAGACGAGGTCGGTTTTCAATTCTAGATATCATACGCTGATATCTCGTAATAGTATGAAATTAGCGTGAAATTGTTCCTATGGACATCGATTGGAGTATATTGTTCTACTCGACAGCTCTTTCTGCATCATTTAGGCTTTGTTCATGTTTTGAAACGTATTCATGGTTTGGTTAAGTTTCGCAAGGTTCGCGTCTCCGAAGGAAATAATTGGTATGATTTTTTTCAGATACCCGTGTCCGTACTGCCGGACCATGTACTTCTCTGCTAACGATCAACCGGTGCCAACTATTCAAGGGGAAATCAATCAATCGAACGTTCATAGATGAATTTTCATATTTTTATGTTTATAATTATATAAGAAAAACATCATTTCTGGGCCAAATTTTAATGCTATACACACGCTGAGCCGTCTCGAAAATAGTCTTTGACCTACTCCAGTGACTCCAACTCCGGCAGTCACCACGACCGGATATGCAACACCCAACTGACAAAACCGAAGCATGACATAGGGTTGATGGTCGGGGGTGGAGGAGGGAGCCCCAGTGACTCCAACTCCGGCAGTCACCACCACAAGATATCGAAGCCTAATCATCAGTCGCTCAAATATTTAAGCTTCTAGATCTACCATACTCTAAGTATAGTTGGCAAAATGAATATTTTCTACGCTATGTTTCACAGTTCTTATGAACCATAAAGGAGCCGCAATATTATTTGAATTGTGAAACATATCTTCGTATACTAGAAGAGTCCTTTGCTAACAATAACAATAATCATCCTTACAGGATATCGAAGTCACCGCTGCAGAACGCATAGGGGAAATCGAAGACCACACAAGACGGCAGAGACTACAGCGGATACGGTGGCTAGAAAGAACAGAGCTTATGCTTCATCGGTTGGCAATGAGAGAAATCAGATGAATATAGATCAGTTCTCAGTCAATTGATTGTAGAATTTTAATCGAAAGATCGAGAATAAATTTCAATCGACTTACAATAAACGGTCTTGCGTTATACGTTGTATTATGCATGCTATCGAAAGTGTTGCTCACTGCCTTATTATCCTATGTATCCTCGTGAAAATATGCCGAATCACCCCGGATGCGACGAAATCCACAATGCCTATTCGATGTGGCATGTCCTGTGAACCTATTTTAATCCATCTGATAAATAAATATCGTCGAATCTGTTAACGTCTTGTGTCACGGCCGAGTCGGCGGCTGTGGCGGCGGAGGAAATGTAAGAGACGCCACTAATAATAATAGGCTGAGAACAGACTAGGGGGTTCTAAATCGGCAAATTTGCTGTCATTATTCTTCGCAGCGCGGTTGTTTATTAAAGAGCGAGGCCAAAGTGCTCCACAGAAGAACGATAAATATACCGATTTAGAACACTTAGAAGAGAAACTGAAAATGAACGAAGCGGGTAAACGAAGCCGTTTGGGGAGATTCCATTTCTACAATTCTGAGATCGCAACGAGAAAGTGCGTGATCGAAAAAAAATTCATGTTTTTTTATATTGTTAATTTTGTGCTTGTGTTCTCATTTGTGTACTATTTGATGGTATCGCTGACCTCCTTTTTTGACATAAGTTTACGGAGACTTTTTAACGATACTGTATATTTTAGTCAATGTAGTGTTTTCTATTTATAGTAAAACGACTTGTTGGAGCTAGTGCATTAGTCGTTGCTCTACTCTCCGAGGATTGGTTTTCAATGCAATTCAGATAAAACCGCCGTTCGGAGAGTAGAGACACGATAAATGCAATAAATGACTCATATTCGACACCCTACACTTCTTGCTTCAATCCCGTTATGAACAAACGAAGCAGATTCGGGCAATTTCTTAAGCTCTTATCCAACACAAATCCAAATATGTCCAAGCAAATCCAAATGCTATGTATTCCAATTTCGGGGAGTTATTCTAAAGATGGACATGCACGGTAACGTCAAGGGAATGGTGAAGGGGAAAGTGATTTGTTTTTTTATTATTATTTTTGAACCCTGTGTACACGCCTCGTATTAGCTAGAACGATATTAGAGCATGTTTAAATATCTTGTTGAAACATATTAGGGTGTTCCATAAGTCTTTGTGCACTCACCTTTTTCTAATCATATCTTCCTTAAAATTGAAGGTAGCTTCTATGCAAAATATTTGTAGGTACC
>JACMIF010002840.1:0-16441 GCA_014805445.1 Diplogasteroides magnus
CCCAGCTCTCCCCCCCCTCCCGTACGGGGGGCGACGACCCGACCTCACCGCCCTGGGCGGGCCGCCCCGCGGTCGTGAATATATAACTATCGCGTACAGGTATGATTTCTACAGACGGGATTGTTTCAATATTTGGATATGGATATCACTGGCATTGAATGGATAACAATTGTGTTACTGATAATAGTATTTTTATAGCGCGACCATTGAAGCACTAAACCTTAAAAACACAATCGTAACAGGGCGCGCTTTCGACACCACGAATATGTTTCAGCGTCCGGATATAACCGCAATTGAATTAACTCAGCAATATTTCCCTTATACAGGATCTATGTTTCAAAACCTCCATTAACGTCAACGCTGGCTCATTAAACCAGTGCATCCATCTTTTCGGTTAGATAATAAAAAAATTAAATAAATCCACCCACTCTTTCTCCTCTCACTGGTCTCCGGTGGAGTGGCCACGTGTGCGCCCACGTCTTGAAGACAGCACTGGATACGTGTGAGGACCTGGAAAGGGATTACGGTATCGTTGGTTACAGTTTTTGATCGATCACGGTTACGGTAGGATAAGATTACTGTATGGATTGCTAGGTTACTGTAGGACAGGATTATTGTACTGATTAACTAGGTTACAGTAGGATAGGATTATTGTATGGATTGGCTAGGTTACGGTAGGGGCATTATCGGTCTAAGCAGAATTATAAAATTCTTCGGTTCATTGCACGCAAAGAGAGAATTAATTGATAACTACCGTACTTCCACCATGTCTCCGCCATGCCATCATGCGGCCGCCGCGTGGCTGCTACACACCCTGAATCAGGGCGAAATTTAAAAGCTACAGTACTCTCTACACAAATACAGTAAACCTATGAATTAAAAATCGAGAAAAATGTATGCAAAACACAGTAATCTAAGCAAGTGTTTTACCTGGTCATTCCGATTGGAACAACAGGCTGGAGACTTTATTCCTAATTGTAAGTACAGTACCCAGTGTAATCGGAGCAAGATACGGTAATGCAAGGAAAAATTCTATCGTACCCCAGTAGCAAGTTCAGCTCGTCGATCGTGCCCACAGCCTCGAACGTCTCGTCGTCCTTCCAACTAAAAACAGTAAATTCAGAAGAAGAACCAAAACCATGGAAAATATGTTTCACAAGATGGTCGAGCGAGTGAACATAGCATTAAGTCCACCATTAAGACGAAGATAAATTTAATAAAATAATTATAAAAATACCCAATGCTTCTAATGCAAACTAAGATGACGGAAATTGGAACTAACCGTCGTTCATTGTTGAAGAGCGAGCTCTTGCCACTGTCGCCGGTGCCTCGATTTTGCTTGAATCCCACCATGAACGGCGGCGTGCAGTGAAGGCTACGGTAGCCCTGAATACGGTAACTTTGGGAAAATAATTCCTTAATCAGGATTAAAATACCGTAAACATAATTTTCAAGCGTGACTTGTTTGTTTGAGTGATAAGGAAGAGTGGAGCGATGGTGGTGTGGAAAGGAAATCACCGACCTTGAGCTGCCCACTCGGAGATAAGAGACGAGAAGAGGCTGCGATGCGGCCGCACGACCTCCGCAGCAGTGCTGCAGTTACAGGCTGCAGCACAGCAGCCATTCCGCTGCAAAACACGGATAAACGTTAAAATTACAGGGCTTCGGGGAATTTCGGAAACTATTCATGAAACGTTGATAAATAACGGAATGAGCAACATCGACGTAACATCTAGAAAACATAAAAGCAGAAATAACAACAGTTTTCAACACAATAACGCCGCACTTCGCGACCGTGCGAAATCGCGTTCAAATTTCGGAGGTACCGTAATCTTGCAAACCGGGGTTCAGTGGGGCGCGATCTGTTCGTTGGAGCGAATGACATTAGGACGTAGTGGGAAGATACCAGGCATTGTTTGGTATAAATAGCAGTTTATGAAAGAGAGAAAAACAAGTTATCCGCTAATTCTCAGGGGGAATTAACGAGAAAACATCTCTAATTCGCAAATATACCACTAGCGGTTTCAAAATTTATTACCTATGCTGCATCGGGCTTTTAAAACAGAGTGTTCATGGAGCCCAAAATGAAAAAATAGCCTAATTGTAATAATATCAATTTCCTATGCATTAAATCATCAGAGGAAAGGCCAAATGTATCGCCGAAAAAACACAAAAAATCGGAATATCAATACAAATCTGTCTGATTTTTTGAGCATGCAGTTGAACAAGTATGAATGTCTCGTGTGTTCGCTGTTTGCCACAGAAAATGGAGAGAAAAATCATCTGCGGGATGTTCGAGCTTGTTTCTCGTTCTGGGATATTGATTGATTTGTTAATGATGTGTTGCAACACGAACAACGAGATCAAATTCCAGTTAGCGTTCTCTCTTGCATTTATACAATTCTTGAAACCTATCTGAACTGCTGCACTACCAATGAGTGTACCAGCCGTTCACTTGCAGAATTCGCAGTCATTCACCCATTAGCTTCTGTTACACGCAGCATTATTATTGTGGTAACCGGAGTTGAAAGTCAGCCATTATATGTTGATCGTGAAACCTATTCGAAATCATGGCTAATGGTTAGAGAAACGAGGAAATAGCACGCAAATTTGAGAGTGCACCGTCGTCAGCCAGATGGAGTGTGTGTACCCGGTATATCAATTTGGTTTTCCACAATAATATGAAAAGCAGTTCGATTGATTGGAAATGTCCTCGCTACGAAAGCCAGAGAATGATGGCACAAGTGTCCATGGCGCACATGCCTTGCATCCTCTAAACGTTCTCTTCTTCGCCCATCTACAGTCTTTCTTTGTCTGATGACATTTAAAATATTTCGGATATGCTTAAGTGAAGTTCCCATCTGACCCAAAATGTGGTCTCCCTCAGCATCTCTTCCTTTGTTCTCTTCTTCACTAGTTCCTGTCAGAAACATTGGAAGGAGGAGCGAGAGATGATGCTAATTTGGGTGCCATTCAATCTGGAAGAGCATTTCGGAAACGTTTCCTCATCGCATTCATTTGAATGTCGTGACGGTTCGTCTCGCAGATAATTAGGGTGTCGCTTATGGTGACTATATTGAGAGCCGCCATTTCGAACCGTCTAATTCCACTCCTATCGGTCGTCCTCACAGAGACAACTGCTCGGAGTGGAATTAGACGGTTCGAAATGGCGGCTGTCAATATAGTCACCATCAGCGGCACCCTACTGATAATTTGTCAAAATATCGTAAATTTTTTCTTTTCGTCATTTTTTTCTGCGAAATGCCGTGATTTTTCGCCATTTTAAGCGATTTTATTCGGAGGATTTTCAGAATTATTGAAGAGGAGAATGAAGAGCATAAATCAGCCATCTTGAAGCAAAGGCCTATTTGACTTCGTCATGAAACATAACTCAACATGACGACTAAATAATAGGGTGTCGCTTGCGAGGCCTTTAGTGCATTCATCATGTCTGTACACTGTGATGTGTTATTGTCTCCACATTTAACAGACAACGGCGCGGCTGAGAGTGGAGACATGATGAATACACTAAAATATTCACAAGCGGTACCCTACTAAAGAATATTCACTTGATTTCGGTGTTATATCGACTACGTATTCAATAGAGTTTCTAAATCGGGAGTAGAGTGCATTCGTTTGTTGTCTGATTCACGAGGAGTGGTTGTCTGTAGAACGTATTCAATAGAACGTCTCCATGTCATTTCCATTCCCCAGCCAGCACATGTTCAGCACCAAAATGTATGGCCTATTACAAGGAGGCAAATGAGAAATCCCCTACAATCATTTGTCATTTCTCCATGATTTATTGCTGCAGATAGCAGGTGAATGGGTGAAAGAGACGAGCCCCATAGATGTTTGCGCCAAAATGGTAAAATGAACTGATGCGCCACAATTATCACCACTATTACGGTAATAAATTGGTCCGAACAATTCGAAACGAGGACACGCCCCTTTTCCTGAATTCTAAAACCTGGAATTTTTCTACTTTCCTATGGAGAAAATTCTTGCTTGCCTTGAGTAATCTATTTTATTGTGGTAAACCGTGCACGTTCAATTGAAAAAATATAAAGCGAAACTAGTGAACTTAGTGGAGCTAAAGCATTAGTTTTTAGGTTATTTACTTACGTTGTTTAACAAACATGTGCTAAAGAACGTAAGTAAATAACTTTAAAACGAATGCTTTAGCTCCATTAAGTGCACTAATTTCACTTTATATTTTTCCAATTGAACGTTCACGGTTTACCACAACAAAATATATTACTCAAGGCAAGCAAAAATTTTCTTCAAAGGTAAGTACAAAAATCCCAGGTTTTAGCAGTCAGGAAAAGGGACGTGTCCTCGTTTCGAATTGTTGGGACCAATTTATTACCATAATAGCATACTTCCATTTCTCTATAAAGATGCAAATGTCGCCGATCCTCTTGTCTTTCACCGGGAACAACGCATAAATGATTGTCCGAGATGATCTTCTCGTTTTATTTGGCCTTCAATGCACGATCCCCTTGTTCGTCTTCGTTCATCTATATTTGGACAAGCAGCTTTCATTTATCTACTGCATTTGTGATAAAGTGAAAGACAGGTTCGCTGGTTTCATTTGCTCCATAATGCTGAGAAAAAACACCTTTTATGGCGCATCTGTCGATATCATCATTACTGCGCTAAAAGCAGCATGGCCCTCCTTCCGTTCACCCTTTTTATATACTTTATCATGTTTCAATACTTTATCATGGCGGGCATGGGTATTCATTAGCGTTTATTAGGTTGGCAAGTATACACATCAGTGTATACACATCTCTTTATCGCGGGTCTCACAATACAGAATGGGCATTTAACTCTCGTGAGTCTCTACAAAGGAAAAGGAAGGGACGCGTACACTCTCTTGTCTGTCCACTACCGTAACGACGCTTAGACCGACTCGGGATCTAAGCGTCGTTATCTGTCGATATCATCAAGTATTGAATGTCCGAATTTTTCCAGGTGCTGTAAAGCAGCGAGGACTGATTTAAAGTACCTGTCACCTATACCATAGTGGACTAATAGTCAGCCCCTACTTACCCTACTTGAGCCGTGACGCCATGCCTTCTGATGACTTCACATCATTCGATTGACCAAAAAATGTAGATTTTCAGAGAAAAAACATAACTTCGCGGAAAACGATGAGAAAATTTAAGTTAGATATTCTACAGATAGGCCTCGGGCTACGCTATAACTTAGTGACTTTGGATGCTCAATCGCCAATCTATCGAAAAGTTAGGTGAGAAAAATCGAAATATGTTCATTTTTGCACATGCCAAAATCGGTTTTTCGCCTATATCTTGTGTCAAACAGTGAACGAAGAGCTCAAAATTCAACAAAAAATTCCCCCAATTATTACCCACATTCCTGCCAGGTTTTGCGGCTCTAGCTTCAAAACCGGCGAAAATCGATTTTTCGGGCTAACTTTCCTGTGCGTGGTCGATGGGCCCTCTAACACCGATATGTTGTAGTGTGGAACGAGATCTATACAAAGAATATCTAACATTAATTTTCCCATCATTTTCCGAGAAGTTATGGCCACGGAAAACATCCCCCGTTTTCTACTAGTGTCGGTCAATCGACTGATGTGACGTCATCAGAAGGAGCGACGTCACGGCTCAAGTAGGGTAAGTAGCGACAGACTACTAGTCTACTATGATATAGGTGGCAGGTACTTGAAATCAGTATTCGCAGTTTTACAGCACGTGGAAAAAATTCGGACATTCAATACTTGCCAACCTAATATTTATCCAAAACGAACTTGCAAATAGTCCTTGTGTTGCATAACTTTCTCCTCTAATTGGCTATTCCGTCATTTGTTTGTACATGTTTGTGCTGTTTTTCTTCCCGTCTGCACTTCCGATTGGGCCAATCCTAGGAGAAGAGACCGCGAATCGACTCATTTAGTGCATTCTTTTCACTCTAATCCATTCCGAGCGGAAGTCTGTCGAAGCGAGAGACGACCGCTCGGAGGGGACTGGGGAGGTAATAAGTTCTTACTCAGAACCTACTCGAAGTGTGTCCCAAACCCTCCAGAAGAAGAATAAGTTATTTCCCTATCAATCGCACAATGTGAGCGGTAGATATCTAGTAGATAGAAGGCATTATTCCTCCTCGTCCTTCCCCTCAACTTCACTCAACACTGGCAGTCGTTGTGCGTTTGACCGGGCCCAATCGCACAACGTCAAACGCACAACGGCGTTGTGCACTTCAGCCCCTTCATTTTTCATTCGCACAACGCCTATTGCGTTTGGCCGTCTCTAGAGACGACCGCTCGGAGGAGACTGGGAAGATAATAAGTTCATACTAAGAACCCACTCGAAGTGTGTGCCAAATAGAAGAATAAGAAGAAGTTATTGCGCGCGTGAGACTCGCGCTCCATTCTCGTGTTCTCGAACCAGAAGTGCGCTCATTTGACTGCTTACCCATGTTTTTCTTCTTTTTCTCGAAAGGCTGCTCGTTGATGCTTTATGCACTTATTATTTCTCGTTTCAGATGAATGAGTAAATATATATTATAGTAGATTGTGCAGCGTCTGGAAAATTATTAATCCCCTATTATCAAAAATACACCAATCGCATTCCCTCGAAACACTCTACTTGTACATAGCTCCAAATTTAAAAGAACACGTATTGTTATGCATCCTATCTGAACCGTTATTCCTAGTACGCGTCTCACACTTGGATGCCACCCTGGTCTATCATTTTTACGTGCTATTTCGTCGTTACGGAATATGCTTCAACAGGGAGATATATAAACTAGAGCAACAGTTAAATAGGGATGTATAATAATGCGGAAACTGCCGTCTCGGATGTACATGCAGTTTGGCTGTTCAGTATTTTTGGGCCACTATGCCCAGTCAAAAATTTCGAAAATCCGTACAGGTCATCAAGCGTCTACCTATTCTTTCGCTGAACTATAGAAAGACGATGAAACTCATTTGAGATCTGATTGGGTGCAAGCATTCTATTCTCATGGAATCGTTTATTGCGCATCTCCGGTGAAATATGTTTCATCTTGTACATTAGATTTCATAGCGTGCGATGTGGTCTTGGCTGAGTGAGTGCCAAAGTTCATTCCGTTTCTCTGCGCTCTCAATTACCCTGTCGTCTCTGGCTCATCAAAAACCAAACCTTATATCCTTCGGAAGGGGGGGGGGCGGTAGATTGGTAGTAACTACAGTTACGAAAGGTAACGTAACTAGAAGCACTTTGGACAAGCCAGGGTCACGTAGTCCTACTAGCAGCCAGCCGTACCGGTAGCCCCGCCAAGCGTTAACGCTTGGCGTGTTAGCACCTTTTACCTTTTTACCTCTGGCCCATAGACACGACCGCGCGATAGAAAGAGCAGAGAGGTGCAATGCAGTTTGGGATTCAGTTTACCAACACTGGTGAGATGTAAACTAGTGACGCGTTCCTTCATTTCACTGTTATGGCTTTATCATCCACGGTGTGGTTGAACCCCTGACCTTTCACCGTGTATGTTGTTAGTTCCTCGGATGATGCTTTGTTGACGGAGTTCTTTCACTCCACCTCGAAGATGTGAACTCTTCGTAAATTCTTTGACGGAGTCCTGGTGTTACTGGGGATTTGGGGGTGCGGGGGAAAGAATCCATTTCAATATTATGGAGCAAGTGTTCGCATTTCACCATTATGGCGTCGATATTCATAATGTCGTTATCAATGAACCCTGACCCTCACCTCTCGCCCCGGATGATGTTATGTTGACTCCATCTTGTAAAAAGTGAACTCTTAGCAAACTCTTTGAGGGAGTTCTTGAATCACTGGGGATTAGAGGGAGAGGGAGAGGAAAGAGTCAAAAGTAGGAAGGGGGAATCCTCGATGGAGTGACATGATGAATAGTGTTCTTCACACGAGCTTCACGGGTTCTATTTTGGGGGCGAATTGTGGAGATTTGCGCTACAATGATTGCTATAACTATGGCTCATC
The DNA here is from genome assembly GCA_014805445.1 of Diplogasteroides magnus. Lineage (NCBI taxonomy): Eukaryota > Metazoa > Nematoda > Chromadorea > Rhabditida > Diplogasteroididae > Diplogasteroides > Diplogasteroides magnus. Next base: position 7,965 of record JACMIF010002840.1, read on the forward strand.
AGTGGATTCATTAGTATGATGCAAACTTCAATGACGCTCTGGTCACCCATTTTTAGATCCTCTGGTCGTTTAGTGTTGGGAGTATACTTTTGTTTTTGAGAGATAATCCCTCAGTGTCTGCCAAGATTGATGGCCCGTTGAACTTCTAGTCATTCTAAATCTAAGCATGGACTCTTGTTTGCTTGTTATTCGCGAGCTGCGTTTGACGTGGGCTTCAAAGATCCTAACCAGCGCAAATTTCGAAAAACAATAGCAGTTTTTTTCTTGAAATTGTGCAAGGTTTTTCAAATATGTTTCACATACCTAATATGACATAGTGCTCGAAATTACAACGCCCTCCGTGATACATCGAATGCACATGCATACTTGAGTATATCAGTATTTATTTAACAGTTTGGGTCCAATCTGTCAGAAATACGTGTTCTTATTCACGGGCTGTGTTTGACGCGGGCTTCAAAGATTCTTACATTCCCAAAAGCAAAGTTGACATGGCACGTGCCTATTCTTTTTTCTAAAAAAAAGAAAGCCTTCGCTTTCAAATATGTTTCACATACCGTATTTGAAATGCTGCTCATATTCAGAACGGTCTTCCAACAACTTCGAGTCCTAAACATAAAATTATTTAATAGTTGAGAACCAATCTGTTACACATGCCACCCCATTGTTCATTTAGTTGCTTCAGTAATGAATGCGGCTAATATATTAGGACGTCATTATCAGTGACTTTAGTGCATATTTCATTCATCTAATCTCCGCATATCTGTTGTCTATCTCATGTGATAAACATCCCTTCCGCTGTGATCGGACGAGACGAATAATAACTGCACTAAAGTCACTGATAGTGACTTAGTAACCCTAGTACTGAGACCACTCGATGGCTTGGAGAATGAGAAATTGATTGAATTTTTGCGAATTGGCCGATTCTTGCTATTTGCATATATGTTTCACACTGTTGATAAAGTCGATTCCACATTTACCTTGACAATCACGTCATATTACGTAGCAAAAGTTATTCAAAACATCAATATTGCAAATTCGTGAAACCACAAGCGATCGATCGTTTGGAAGTCGTTAAATGTGTTGAATTGCTGAAGGATGCTTTGTCCCTTGATCTGTATTCGGATATATGAAACATAACCGAATTCGCTCACAACCCTAGGAGAGACCGGTCATCTGTTTTCCTTCTCATTCTCAACGTCAGATAAGCGTTTTCGTCACTCTCACGGCGCAAGCGCCGATTTCACCATGATGGCGCAAGTGTCCACGCGCCCGGGTCTTCCACCCTATTGGTCACCTCTGTGTAGAAGGAAGAGTCCCTTCTGTTCTCGTCCTCATTCTCAGATAATCGAATTACCCCTCCACTCCCGGGACGGGTTCGGTCCTCATGGGGCGCCGCGTTTCTCCACTTCTCCTCTCATTCTCTTGACTAGAGAACGACTTTTGGACTATCTGTTGTCTGTGCTCTCATTCAATCGGTCGTCTATGATGACCGAAGGATAATGACTCACCGGTGCGCAAGGACCAAAAATGGTACATTAAACGTTCCCTAGTCTTTTCTAGGAGTTCCAAATCGGCGAATTTGTCGCATTCTTCTCCGCCGCGCTCTTGTCTAACAAGGGCTGGGATAACGGCTCGGCGGGGGAGAATGATGACAAATTTACCGCATTTCGAACACCTACTCTTCGCTACGGAACATATTTTCGCAAATTCCCCACCTCCCCAATCTCGTCTGAGCGGTTGTCTGTGACTTCGGCAGACCACCGCAGGGTGGAGATTGAGGAGTTTAGAAAATCCGAAATGTGTTTCCTACTTTTCACCAACTCTGTTCCTTGTCTTCTTCCTCGATCACTGTTCCTACTACGTAAGGAGGAACACATACTTTGGCCGGCTCGTAGTATAGTAAAAAAAAGCGCTTGTATTCAACATACAGCGTTTCAAAGAATGCTTCAAGCCTCAGGTTACTGCGTTTAGCGGCGATAACACAGAAGCTTGGGGCTGGGAGCACGCTTTGAAGCGCTGTATCTCGAATACGAGCGATTTTTGACCATATGTGTGAACATGTTTTTTGTTCAGAATTTTGCGCACTTTCATCTGAGCATGACATCAAAATCGTGACATGGTCCCTTTAATATTGAGAGTTCTATTTCATTTGAAGTTATCATGCCTTCATTTCCACCCTCTCCCGTCTGTTTCATTAACGACTGATAATTCGGATAACGTGCATGAAACGATAAGTCTCTAGAGTAGTGGGCCAGTGCTGCTGTCTGCAAGACTAATCATTTGTTGGTGGAATTTTTCGTTGTAATGAAAGAATGAGCCTACCTTTATCATAGGATTTATACATAAATGCTTTATCAACTAGTGCTGTTGCTTATTCTTCACATCCCATTTATCGACTATTAAAAAAAATCACGATCGCCTAAACCACGCAGTCGGTTTTTGTCATTAGCTGAAAGGGTGGCTCATCCCTAACCGTTTTTTCCACTACAATAGCACAATAGTCCGTTACACGCAGAGACTTTGTCTGACCACATATTCGTGCCGGTAGAAGCTTGGTCCTGTTTCTTTCCATTTTATTCTACTAATTCATACCTTCAGGGTTCAAAAGCACATGCATCAAGGATCAATGAGGCGCAAATGTCAGCTATGCGGTTCTATTTTTGCTGGTTCAAACTAAAGACAATTCAAACCTTGGTCTTCCTCCTCTTCCTCCCGAGGGAGAATAGTATTTAAACTTGTTCAAACTAAAGCCACTCCTCTTACTCCTAACTATTTAGAGGCGAGGTGAACTTCGGTCCGTCCCCTAGTCTCATTGTTTTTCTGTAGAGGAACTTCCTTCTATGTACCAACAACTGGAGCGTATACGATCATGATGGCGCAAATATCCATACTCGAAATAAATACTTGATTGACCGCCTTCCGCCTTGCTCATTTGCCTTGAAAACCTCGGTTTTATTCAACCGAACATTTTCATGCTCATTTGGCTGGTCATTGTTGTGCAAATGCAAATTTTCCGGCCTGTTCTTGTAAATATTAGGTCCAAGTAAACTTTCTTATTTATAACAGCTTCCCCTCTTGCCTTTCTTTTCCTCTGCATAGGCCGCACTCCTCCTCAAGCTCAAGATTCGAGAACCATTGTATTTCACTCAGCGTTATCTTCTTGACAAATTGCGTGCAGCAAATCTTTGGTCTCCTTCTAGACCGTGGTTAGACAAGTGAGCGTTGGAAATTTGCGCCTGTGCGCTGAAATGCATGGCGCATCTTTCCATTTCACCATAATGGCGGTAATGTCCATGGCGCGCTTCCGGGGGTTGTTGAGGGTTCTGCATGTACCCGACATTTCACGCTTGAAACAATTTAAAATTTTGTTTTAGAGGTGAATAACAAGACTAACAGACCCAACTTATTTTGGCGCTTTAGTAAATGCATTGATACTTATAATGACGACAGTCACAACTGTCGAGTGTTGGGGCGTGGGTGTACAAGGAAGGCATCTTATTTTTCGCACCTATTAGCCATATGCGGATATCCATTTATTTCAATGATGAATTTTAGGTATGTGGGTACCGAACTGCTCTTTCCGAATTTAGAGTCCCTACTCTGATTGCACCAGGGAGGATGAGCATTTGTGAACGTGCTGTTGAGGAGTGCTGCACCCGTTCTGGGGTGCAATGTACAAACTTTTTCCCCACGAACCAACGCGTGCGTACATGCAGTGCCTAAATGTAAGTGTTCAGGTACCTAGTGCACGGTGGGGTTTCTAAAACGGTCATCGTGACAGTTCGGTGATTATATCTCGGGACAGGATCCAGTCATATAAATAGGAATTGTTGGATTAAATAGTTGCATTCACAGGTCTGTTTCATAGTTATTTATATGTTTTGAACGAAAAACCCTGGCTTCAACCAATTTTCACTGTATTCAGTATCCTTTATTCATTGTCTGAAACATATGCGAACCTGGCAATGCGCATTGGAATAATAGTGATCATTTTTTGGCCCTGTTCACTATCGGTCATCGTGACCGTTCGCTCACTCTGTCCGGACAGGACCCACTCACTAGAGATAATGGCCTAACCTGTGAAATGACGGGATCATGTTGCAGGACTTTACCTTCACCTTTTATAGTGCATTTCTCTTTCATCTGTTAACTATCGAACGGAGAGATCTTCGCTGCATTTGGACGAAAGGACAGTTCACTTTATTTAGAAACCCTACAATAGACAGTTTTCGGTGCTGCACATATTCACGCATTGTAGGAAGCAGTGAGGAAACCGCTATTAGTATTACCGCGTCTGTCCTTGTACACTATTATCTGTCCATCTTTATTCAAGGAATGCATAACATTGTGCTGCATCTTCCCTGCCTATTAAGGGGGAAGCCCCCAGCAGGCACGCATGTAAACACGGCGTGCTTTAACTGTGCAAAGCAAAAGAGGCACTGTCTAATAACCGGGTGTCTGTAGTAGAGTGAGGGGGGGGGGTTCATGAGTAATTCTATCCTCCTAATTCTCCTCCGAGCGGTCGTCTCTCAACCTCATATATCTATAGACAACCGCTCGGAGAAGAGTGGTCAGGTTAGAATTGCTCATGACCCCCTCATGACTGTACTGCCTGCTTTCGGTAGCGTTATTAATTTCTATTCGGATTTGTGCAGTCTTCACAAATGCATCTACTTTTTGCCACATGCTATCGACCTCTTGAAATAAGACATAGCAGCCTCTAGCACAACTATTCGGATTTCGTCAATTACCTAACTATTGCATTGCATGTTTGTCTAGTGTCACAGTTTCTGCAAATTCCCGTTTCATATGTAGCCTGCGACTGATTGTGCTAGTATAGTATTGATATCAAGCGATGCCCCGCCGTGTTCGGTCTCTCATTTTTAAAAAGTTGAATGCAACAATAGTTTGGACGAAGCCGAAAGTATTTTATACTCATGCTTGGCTTTTTCGTGTATTTTTGGGCGTTAAGGCCCAGTCAAAAATTCACTTCAATGGGGACTGAGGGCGATGATTCTACGACAATTGCTTAACAGAACGAACACTCTGACTGACTGACTGTGCTCTGATTGTGACTCTGACGATGACTTACATTTCGGCATTGTCATCCTTGCCTAATTGTTACTTGTCCGTCTCTGATACTGATAAATGCTTACTTTGTTTATGGAAGAATCGCCTCGTAGCTGTCCACTAAAACAGGCAGAAAGTTGTCGAGGTTGTTTATGCATTTTACCTATTCACCCGATATCTCAATCTCCGATTCAGTCAAAGTTATTACAGTCATTGCTTTGCGGAACAGATAAAGCAATCGTGAAACATATTCCAATCCTATGAATATTCGGTTATCAAGATTTACATTAGGTCAGCTTGAAGCATATCCCAACGAGATTTGCACTCCTGCAGTGTTACAATGACCAATCTCCGCGCTGCTTGAAACAGATCTTTGTCCGTCCAGTCAGGATGTTGCTCCGCTAGACGACGCGCCTGGAAAGTACTGTAGCTCGTCCACTTTTATGTAATTGTTTTCTATATTATTCAGTGACACCAGCTTAAACGCAATTAGGTGTTTTTGGCCTGGGCGCACTTAGGTTTCTTATAATAAACCTGATATAAAACGTGATAATTGACTTTAAAAAATAGAAATGAGATGAGATAGACTTCTTCTCCACCGCGAAAGACTTCGTGGAGGATCGTCTGAAGCAAAACATACGGTGGTTCAATTGGGTCATAATTTTAAATATGCCAAAAAACATGCAGTACTGGACGAGAGATAGTCAGTGCGCAGTGTACTTTCTCTTCTGACACAAACAGTGCCAAGGCACAGCCAAAAATTATCACATAATAAGAGGAAAACCAAGAGAGAATTGAGAACGAAATTCCGAAAGGATATCAAAAGTGGTCGAAACTTACTTGTTACCGGCGCATTTTCAGGGCCATTCAAAATGAATGACTCACTCATGAAGATTCATCCGCATGTGGGCATCCTTGACTCCCATCGGACGACGTTTGACATTTTACAAAGATCAACGATCAAAGATCAACTTCAAAGATCAAACAACAAACCTCCTCCTCATGATTGCAGAACATCCCCAGGAAGTACATAGGAACACGGGTCGATGTGTAAAATTTAGTTTTTGTTGAGGCTCTCACGTTCTCGATGATTACGGTATCTGCAGCTTCGGCGATTTGACTGAGCTTGTTTTTTTATTGATTGTCTATTGGTTTTTATCAAAAGGGCATGCCGTGATGTCATTATTGTGGGACAGTTTCCAACGCTCTTGACTATTCTGTGAAGCACATTTTTCTCGAAATAACATTGACAAAATCATTTTTTGAGAGAAAATTGAACGACCATTCAAATCATACGGGTTATTCACCATGCGCAATTAATAATGAACAGCTTTATTTTATCATGAATCTCTCGCAGCGATTATCAGATAGTCCTCTCATTATGGTTGAAGTCACTGAGTCCAAGCGGGAAAAGTGCATCGGACCGTGTATGAAGTCTGCAAGTATCGTAATCAGTTCAAGCTGGGCAGAAAGTGTCGGGCAGGCCGGCCACCGTAATCTGCAGAGTCGACTCGATGGGTCAGATTTGGTTTGTTGGGTAGCGCACCTTTGAAGTCTTCTTCGGTATCTTCAGCTTCGGTGATTTCACTGGCCATCCCCTGGACGAGCTCTTGGACTGAGTATCCCTGAGGATAATTAATTGTTTACTTAATTGATTGCCTATGTTTTAATAAAAAGCGATATGCCCAGACTATTGTTGTGAGACAGATTCTAATGCTCTTGACTGTTCTGTGAAACACATTTTCTCGAAATAAAGTAAACAAAATCATGGTTCCCCTAAAAATTCGTCCCAGTCTCTTCAATCTTTTCATTGCTGTCTTTTCGCAGTTCTTTCGACATTGTTCGTTGTCTGTCAAAGGTTCTTTGAAGGGACTTCATTGTCTGTTATGGACTCGTTCATCCCGGTAAGAATGTAATGAAGAGTGAACGACAAATATGTCACTTTCATATCGCTGTTGTTATCCATGACGAAATTGGCACTCGACCGGTGTCAAATACTGAAAAGTGCTTACTATGTGTATGGAGTAACAGCTTCGTCACCCCACAACAATGGAAGCAGAAAGTCGCAGAATATGATCTTCTGTAATATATTGAAGAAACAAATCCTTGAACAATTGTCACCTTCGCTGTACGGAACAGATAAAGCAGTCGTGAAACTTCTTCCAATCCTATGAATATTCGTTGATTGAGGGTGGGATCATGGAAGTTTGAAGCATATCCCAGCCAAGTTTGCGCACATGCAAAGTGGCAATAACGCATCTCCGTGCTACCTAAAACAGATCTTCGTCCGTCCAGTCTGGATGTTGCTCCGCCAGACGACGCGCCTTGAAGGTACTGTAATTCGTCTACGGTAACATTTTATAGTTTCTGCCTGGGAAATTTGGTGAGAACCACTCGGGCGCAATTAGGAAACGCTATTGGCCTGGATTAGCATTTTCAAAATGTAATAAAGTGTGTTTGTCATTCAAACTCCGTGTTGTTATCTATCGCACATAGAGACAACGGCTCCGGGGGAGATTAGAAGAATTTGAAATGCACTGTTTTAGAAAGACTAGTCTGAATGCTTATACTTTTCTTCCACCAATGATTATCTAAAATTTGAATGAATATAGGATTGCTAAAATCGAGACTCCGTGTGTCGGAATACGAGCTTTCTGTTCTTTCCCAATCCTCACCAAACTGTACGTTGTGCCATAGGTACAGTATCAGACCAAAAGAGAGTAGTGCTGGATTCTCGTTTACTCGCGAATCGCCGAAGGGTGAGTTTTGCATATTTAAAATGCAGGGGAAAATCAAACAGCAATCGAAACATCGACTTTCCCTCGGGTATAACTTGCGAGTGAAACATATTTTGCCTATTGACTTCAAGTTAATGAATAAATGAAAGAATACTGCGCCAAGTATAGGAGCATAGTATTGATTTTTGATTTTATCAACCCAGCGAAATTGATCTGATTGTGAGACAGTGCTCTTGACTGTTCCGTGAAGCATATTTTTCGTAAAAAAGTAAACAAAATCGTTTGAACAAAATCGTTTGAAAAACAATAACAACCAACGCGTTGCTACAGTACAGTATCCTCAGATGGTCCCAAATCTCTGACTGAACGTCGCTGCGTCTCTGGCTGTGTTCGCCTTTTGACACACTCTGCTGATGTCTATATTTACGGCCGCCGGACCGCAGGATATTAGGGTGTTCCATAAGTCTTTGTGCACTCACTTTTTCTTGTCCTATCTTCCTTAAAATAGAAGGTAGCTTCTATGCAAAATACTTGTAGGTACCCTATATCAGACCACACCTATTCGCACCTCCTTTGGATTATTACGCAATAGCGCGCCTTGGCGCGATTTTTCGAACATTGCCGCCTCAAGCCAGTTATGCCCAACTCATTGCATTACGCATCGCCATA
>JACMIF010002841.1:0-16438 GCA_014805445.1 Diplogasteroides magnus
AATGCAGAGCATCAATATCGCGCACAATCGTGAAACCGCGACGCGTCCCGCTGAAGGTACAGTGGGACGCGTCACGGTTTCACGAATGTGCGCGATATCGATGCGCTGCAATAGTAGAATTTTCCACTTTTCGGCACGCTGTGTTGTCTGTGCGCCAGAGGCGACTGAGTGAATGATCGTGCAGACAGATGGAATGAACGCATGGGATTCCTTCGGTCCAAAAGACTATAATTTAATGTTCTTTGAGAACGAAATGTTTAATTCGCACAATGGTACTTTTCGGGTTATGTTTCAAAATTCCTATGAATCTAAAGGCGCTTTGATTTTATTGGAACTGTCCTATCCTAGATATCCTAAAAAAATAGTCTTTTGCCAACCATAAGTCGCAACTACTAAAAAAAGTTTTGTAGGAGCGACCAGACTATGGCCTGGCAAAGTGCGAATCTACAGGAGAGGCCATGGCTGGGTATTTTACTGTTCCACTTGTATTTTCCGTTCCGTTTAATTTCCTCAATTCCTACTTTAGCTAATTTTCAGATCAGAGACGGCTTCATAACCGCCGATGCGTTTGCTGAAACAGACTTCATGCTGCATGGATGGAAGGCGCAAACAATTGGAGAGAAGGGCTGGAAAAGCTCTTTTCTGGTAATATAGAGTTCCGTTTGAATTGCGATTTACGCTGTTTATCATTCCGGGATTTATCTTTATTACCGACTTACTCTATTTATCAGACCATGCCCGATCCCGCAAAGAGCGATGCCAGTGAGGAGGGTTGGCCTTGGAGAAGGTTGAAGAAGATTACTGTAGAGGTGCGGATTACGGTAGTTCTTTGGGTCAGACTCTTGATTCAGCATCTGCGTAAAATGCTCGCGGCAATAGAAAAAAGAGGAGCGCAGCGGTTCCCTAGTGTGGTTAGTCTTATGACACATTATTTATCTATTTCAAATATTCTTGTGTATTTCGCACTGTTGTCGATCTATCGATTGATTAAGTCTATCGATTGAATTTATCGATTTATCGATTTTTCAGGCTCGAGTCATTCCCCATTTGGAGTACCCAGATGTTGGCACGTGCTTCCCTCACTGTGATGATTTCGTCTAAATTTTGGGAATAGTATTTTATAGCTTACTCATACGAGTTTTTTTATTGGATCGGGTGATGTGACTTCAGCTAAAATTGTTTGAATCACTACGCATGTTTTGGGGGAACGACAAAATGAGTTCACCACATTCAAATATTATAAATATGTTTCACGACGGTTACATGTGCTCAACATTTTTGTTATAAGTAATATCTTATTTGAACTTGAGTCCTTATGAATTAGAAAAATATAATACATTCACAATGATTCAAAGGTACTGATGATGGGACGCTGGACATATGTATGCACTTGAAAGACGGTGTGAACCTCGAACGTCTGTATTTTCCCTATCTATCTCACATACTCCCTCATCATATCCCACTACCTCTCTATTCTCTTTCTGTTCATCATAGGCTCTAGTTGTTCTGTGAGTAATCTATGTATTGTACAGTGCTCTTCCACCTTTGGGTTTCTTTTTATCACTGCGTTCTCGCTTCCATAAATTTCTTTCGCTTCCGAAACATATTTTCTAACTTGAGAGCATATAAGGTTTTGGTGACGAACAAAATGAGTTAATTTCCGATATAAACATGTGTTTCATGGTTGTTATGTACGCTCATGCATTTCGCACTAAACGGTTTGTTGCTAATGTTTGGGCTAAATCAAATCAAATAAAAAACATTCACCGAGATTCACCATTGCATTGAGAATTGCCATTATGACAGAGAGTTGTATCAAGTATGATGCCATCCAATAGGGTGTCGCTATCAGTGACTTTAGTGCTGCTTCGTCTAAACTCAGCGGAGCGGCTATCTACGACATGACAGAAACAATCGCTCCGAGGAGATTGGACAATCGCACTAAAGTCAGTGAAAGCGACAATATATTATGCATCCTATATGAACTGTTATTCCTTCTCACACTTGGATGCCACCCTGGTCTCTCATTTTTACGTGCTATTTCGTCGTCACGGAATATGTTTCAAATGTGAAATATATAGACTAGAGCAACAGTTCAGTTAGGATGCATAATAGTATCCAATCGTGATTGCCTAACCCATCTTCTCCCTGGGCGTATCTCTGATCCATGTAGTATCTATCACAGGATCTTTCTGCCTTCTTTAAACCTTTTGAAGAAGTGCGTCGCCCTCTGCTTTCTGAGAACTCTCTAGATCGTTGCTTTTTCTCTCAAGAGTCTACATTTTGAGTACGAGAACGGTTATTTTTCACGGAACAAATACCTATTACTACATATATACCTATACGTGAAACATAAATTATTTCGTGCTCAAACTATCAGCCCTTTCAGTCTCCCCGATGGGATTTCTATCTTATCCAATATTTTTTGCAGTGTCAAGCTTTTCTCTCCCCAACATCCTGAAGTACCCATGTTCCACTCCAACCAGACGCCGCCCGTTATTTTTTTCTTTAGTCCGCCCGCTTCCTGACTTATGGTGTTTACCGGGAGTTTTATCAACGTTTTGCGGGAATTAATGACTTTGAGCTGTTCACCATAACTTTGCAAAGCATTTTGTTATTTCAGAGTGGCGCGAAATGATTGATCAGTGGTCACTGGACGCTTACGCCATATTGCCAAAATATTACGCGCAGATAATGAGCTTAATAAGTGCCGATGGCGCTTCTGTCAACCACTGTCGACATCAGAGCCATGGATATTTGCGCCACAATGGTGAAATGCAGACTTGCGCCATCAACGTCCTAAGTATCCATTTCAATATTATGGCTCAAATTTCCAGGGTTCTGGTATCATTCGGCATTAATCGTGGAATGGGATTGCAAAGGTATGTTCTCTCAATCAAGGAATTAACATGGCGTTATTAGTGGTCACTCGGATTCGAGGAACAAAAAAGTCGAAGGATATTTACGCCATATTAGCAAAAACGCAGTGAGCTATTTACGCAATGATGGTGTAATGACATTGCAACTGGGGGTGATTAGTGGTCACTATGATTATCAATCTCCTATGCAATCGCTGTCTGACCACCAGCAACTTGTTTCTGTTTGATTGCACAAGCGCTTCCTGTTGATCCCATTAGTGAATGGCAATCAAGCTATGATAATGTCGCCGGTAGCATAGTGGTTAGTTGCTTCCAGACCCGAATGCCATGCATGACATGTTCTGATTATTTTTCATTTTTTATGTTATTTTTCACGTGTATCCGCCACACAGCAGGGAAAAAAGAAATGTAAAATTGTTTAGCAACTGCTTGAAACATATGTATTGTCGAACTATTTGTGGGAGTAATGGAATGCTGGATTGTGGTTCGTTTGCATTTCCAGACTGTTCTGACTAGAGAAAGACTTAAAAATAGGGACCGTTTTTCGTCCGTGCCCACCGATGAGTCAGCCCCGGTGCCAATCCAAAAGGCGTTTCCTAGTACTGAAGATTATCGCATTTTTGTTTGTTTTTGCTCAATCTGTTTCAATAACACTGATATTGCAATTCTGACGTGGAACTCTGATCTCACGAAAGCATTGCATCATCAGCAAGAAAAGTGATGTCATGCAATTTTACTCAATATCAAAATTGAGCACAGGCTACTATTTCGAAACATTCAGATCCATAGTAGGGATCGCATTATGGAACGTTATTGACAGCAGTTCATTTCTAGCCGTCTAACTCCATTCCTAGCGGTCGTCTCTACGAAGTGAAAGACGACCGCTAGGAATGACGTTAGACGGCTAGAAATGAACGGCTGTCAATAACGTTCCACAATGCGATCCCTAGTCCATAGTCTAGAGACCAAAACTTAGCAGAAAAGAATGACAAAGACGTCCGAATAGTCTCTTTCCCCCACAATCGAGGGGAAAATCTTTTGATTGTCTTGCAATCCTCTTTGTAATCGGCGCTGGTCTGGTCAAGAACCTCGCAAGATTCACGTCCGTGCATTTCGTCCTTTCGTGTTTTAGACTTCTACAGTAACCCAGTTACCGTAATCACTTTCATTGCATAATTTAGTTATGAAATTGGTAATATTTCGTGTAGTGATCGTGGAGAAGTTTCCAGTCCATAAGAGCGCGGTGAAACATATTCGCGCCGGGTTTCAAGTTGGAGGTGAAAGTGCTCCCGATAGTAAACACTCGTTGATATTGTGTGAGGAGGGCAGGAGGGAAGGCAACTGAGAGACCACTTCAGCATTCCCTTTCATCTCGCTTGTTGGGTGTATTTCGAGGTGGAATCTCCGACCAAGGTTCATTTTTATGCATACTACCTGAACTGTTATATCCAGTACACTCGCTGCCTTTTTGACCGACTTTCACGCGTATAATCGATGTGTTATTTCCTCATTTATCTGGCCCTCAATCGTGCTTTTGGATAGGCTTCACAAGTACAATTTATATCGAAGTTATGTGAAACGCTTAGTAGAGAAGACTCTCGACTGTTATAACCATTGTTATGAAAAATACTAGAAATGAAAATGATTTTCCCCGTTCATTCACTGCATAAGTATTTTTTGGACGAAATATAAATGTGTCATGAGCATCTGTAATTTTGTCTTCTGTGCTACTTCGACCTGCGAAGCAGAGTTATACCTAGATTTCGTTCTCGAATAAGGGCATAACCAATAAAAGAGCCATGCTGACAACCCTAGTGTCCACTGCCTTTGTGTCTTCCTCGGACGAACAAATGTAAGCAAACAGGAAGTATCTATGGTACTCGAGATTGAACGGTCCCTCTTCTTCCATTCATGATCGCGTGAGTTTCGTATTACCTTATTTCGGGAGAAACCGTAGTTTCTGTCTGTCTGGATGTCTGTATTTGTGTTTGTCTCATTGAGGAAACGTTTTCATGGGACTACTTCCTATGGATCACCAGATAAGGTTTTCTAATAAGCTCTCGACAGAAAAACGCATTGCTGGTATTGAAAATTCATGGTGTGAAACATATTCTATATGCTGAAAGAATGTATTTGGCTCGACAAAATCGCCCATAGCGTTTCACCCTTGCGGCGCAATGCCGCTTGCTCGCTTTCAGTGTCATCTAAACCGACCCAAATACAAATGTCCACCTTCCATTTACGACAAGTGAGATAGAGAGTCGAGATCGTTTTGTGGCTTTGGATAGTGTGTATTGGGGGGGAATGAATTGAGTTAAGAAGAGGAGGAGGAGGGAAAAGATTGGAAGGAATGAAGAAGTGAAAGGCTCAAAGGCGATCCATTGCATTCCTTCAGCGCCTCTTGGCTTAAGCGGAAGGTTCTCGGAACGAAAAGCCCTACGATCGGTCGGGTTACTGTATTTGGATTACGGTAGTTCGCGCGGTAAACTTTTATTTGTGTTTCGGGTACCGATGTCTCTTTGCCCGATATTAATTATTTATTTTTTTACACTACCGTGGTACATACTGTCTATTCGAACGCCTTTGATCATTCATAGGCTTCGTGAAACTTACACTTTGGTTATATAAATTACTAAAACATTTCGCATTCTCTACGACAATAGTTTATTTAATTTTCGAGTACAGTAGTTTCATCATGTTTTTACATAATACAGCACTTGAAATGGAAAACATCTCCATTTTATCAAATTTATTAACTGAAAAAATTGGCAGAAACGCCACCTTCGTGGTGAAGAGATGCTGGCGCGCGCCTGCTTTTTTACTCATACTTTCATTTTCCTTTCTTTGATCATGTCATCTTCTCCTTTTTCAACATTTGCCGCCTTTTTCACAGTCTGATCTCATTCTATTCAAATGGATACTAATTCTATTCATCTCTGTATCGCTTGTCGGCTCATAATTATATGCCCGCAGGCAAAGAAACCATTCTCCACGCCTCGTTTCCATTCCATTTCATTCACACTTCACTGATTAATTTCCGCCGTCTCCTCCCTGCTGCCCTTGCAAACCCGGTGCATGTGCGGCGCAGTCGATCCCCTATCATGAACCTGACGCACCTGACTTCCTTCTGCATCATAGTCGTTTTCACGCAAACTCGGTGATTGTGCGATGCAGGCATTCTGATATGGATGGCACTCTGACTACTTCATGGGTTATGTTTCACAGGTGGTATATCTTTAATTATAAAAGCTTTAATTAAAAAAATATAATATATTTTCATCTGTACCATTGTGCTATAGTGATGTTCAGCGCAAATGTCGCCGCATCGCACAATCGCTAGGTTTGCTCTCGTAAACCCAGCGATTGTACGGAGCAGTCCGTCATGTATCTGACCAGTCGGACTTTCTTCTGCACCATTACTGATGCTCGAAACAAGGCGCATGTGCGTCCACAAAACCATCGGATAAGCAATGATTGGATCTTGTCTCGAGGCGCGATTTCTTCTTCTTCTAGACTGGTCACTACTGTGATTAGTGCAACGAGAGGGTATTGTCAGATGAGAGAGGACAGAGAAATCAGAGAAAAGAAAAGACAACAAAGCCTGTCGGTCCTCTTTCCCTAGTTGTTGTCTGTCATGATTGGATTATTGTATCAGTTATGTTTCTCAGTGGGAATATCTTCAAAAATATGTTAACCTTTAAACATATCTGATAACATAGCCAAAATGTGAACAGAATTGTTTGTCTTTGTTTCTGACTATACTGCCTATACATACTTTCACTTGTCCCCCTCACCTGCCGTAAATCCGCCAACAGTAAATGTTTTATGTGCTTAGACAGTGCATTAATTGAGCTGTGCAGGCAAATATAACCGCTCCGGGACGAGGGATTCTGGCACATTGCCAATTGAAATGTTGGCTAATTGCCAGGTTCCTCTCGTTACCCGGAAGGTTGCGAGGGTCGATTACGCGCGCGGTAACTCACTCCAATGTCCTTGACTCTTTTGTGTGTGTCTCTGACCGTTGGGGTCGGCATTTCGATTCGCTTTTTATCTTTTTCTCTCTCATTTACTGTGCTCTCTACCCTATTATGGGTACAAAACTCAAGGGAGAGAGTGGAGTAAATTCAAGAATTGTTAGGTATACCCGGTATAATTCACTTCTTTCTCGGTCGGAGACTCTAGCGAACTGCATTCAAGGAGTAAGTGGAGGAGTTTTTGAGAATAGTCGGATATTTCGTCTCTTCTGTTGCGAATTCGCGCCAATTTCTTAAGAATTTCGATGCTTTTTGTGAACTTTCGATGATTTGCGCCTTCAATGGATTCAATCTTTCAATCTTCCTCTGCATTTATTGTGTTCCGAGTAAATCATCTGATTTATCTGATTCAGTGCTTTACGACTCAAATGTCGATTATTTCTTGCATTGTTCTTGCGATTAGTCTTCTTTACTGGTGTAAATTGGCTTTCTTATAGGCAACAGCTTGGATTGTAGGACTTGGAATATACGTAATTACAAATAGCTTCGTATCCTGGTTCTTGTGGTTAGCCTTACTCTTATGGTGGTTCTGTCGCCTATCTAGGTATGGTTAGAGGTCAGGCTGGTGGTGAAATGACTGGCCTGTAATTCACACGCGACCTTTCTGAAACCGAATCGAGAACACGAAATGAGTGCCCGGAGGTCAGTTAGGGCAAGTTCGACCATTATTCCTTGCACCCATGTTCCAACTCATTTCGCACCATTCTTGTCCCTTGGGTGGTTGACTCCCAAAGCAGGAAACGGAATCCAAGCAAAAATCCTGAAAAAAACAGAAGTGCATGCTTCAGTCGTCTATTTCCCTCGGACCGGTTGCCTCTCTCACGTGATGGACAACCGCTCCGAAGGAATTAGACGACAGAAACATGCACTTTTATTTGTATTCCATTCCCCCAAGGGAGAGAGACCTATGCGCCGCAGTGGTTCAATAAGCTGCAGAAGGACATCAACTCCACGGACATTTGCGCCATAATGGTGAAATGGGTCAGCATTCTGTCCGTTTCATCGTTATGGTAAAAAATCCAGTTGACCCCTCCTTCGTATCGCTTATTCCTGTTTTTCCATTCATTTCCAAATTTCTATCGGGAAAATATGTTTCACGTCTTTCATAAATTCAATGCGCTCACATTTATTTTAGTGCATTCAAATAATCCCACTGAGTAAATAAGCACAATTGATTGGCAAAAGTTGCCCGCGTTTCAGTGACAGTTGTTTACCAATGAAACGAATCCACGAAAAATGCACACGTTCAATTCTCTGATTTGCAAGTGATGTTTCGCCGGTTGAAGAAGAATAACAGCACCGTAAATGATTGCGCCGTAATGGTGAAAAGGACAGATGCGTCGTCGATTCACGGCGGAACAGTCCATTTCATCAAAACGGCGCATTTGTCTATGGCCCTGTTGCCCTTCACCCGCTTTGGTTCTCACGACTACACATTTCTTGAATGTGGTCTTCCCACGCGTTTAATGTGCACCAGTATATCTTGGTTATATGTCTGACCCAGTGGCCTACCACTTGATCTTCTCGGTACTGTATGTTTACTGAACAAGCACGATTAATTATTCCTTTCCATCAAGATGTTTTAATTTCTATTTTATCCCGACTTTTCGTTATTCACTGATTTTCTGAACTCGATGTCTGCCTTATGTTGTTCCTAAAGCATACCGAAGCGGTTGGCTGCGAAATCCAAGAATGTCGTATTTATTTCTGACTCTTTAACTTTTGCATGTTTACCATTACTGCACCATTACTTACATTAGCCTGAGTTTTATTTTGGCTCCACGCTTGAGTCAAAAGCTGCCTAGTTAATACTTATATTCATAAGTCTTCAATTTGTTTCTTTTTTTGGGTTACCATAGCAAGCATGATTGGAGAAAATAACTCGCCGCCACCTTTAATGTTTGCTTGAAACATACTATTTTCAAATCAATGACCATTTTGTCATGTCTGGATATTTATCATCTTTTATTGGGCTATTGAATCATCGTTCTTCCTATCACCTAGGCAGCTGCAACTCTTGACATTTCATCCTTTATGAGCCATTTCTCAGCCGTTTCCAGTATTGATTAATTGACAACGGTTTGCGTAGGATGAAAGAAAGACGTGTCAAGGATACTTGCTGCTAATTCTTAATGTGAACACGCAAAGAATCGCTTTACTGATCAACTCGCAAGTTTCATTGGATATGTTACTGTTTTATTTCTAATATTACCGCCTGGGAAACCGGGAACTATTGCCGTGAGTGGTTGATAGGATAGATAAAGATGAGCTGTTGCTTACATGAGCACGCGCCAAGCCAATTTCCTGAGTTTTTTTTACAGAGTTCGATCATGTATGCAACTGCTGTGCTTTGTATACTGTGGCAGTGGCTTGACAGTGATTATCAATGGAATTGTGGTAGGGAAGAAAGGAAAACGCACTATTTGACTTTGTGCCAACCTGACAGTAAGGATTGTCTTAAAGAAGCCGTCTGGGAAGATTGCGGAGGCGCTTCCCGACGGGATAATCGATATGAGAGAGCGTGGAAATTCCATTGACGTAGAGAACAAAAGTTATTTATTATCCCGTCGGGAAGTGCCTCCGCAATCTTCCCGGACGGCTTCTTTAAAGGCCGGCCCGTCGCGAACGTTTACGCCATAATGGTGAAATGGACGCTCTCGCCTTCATTTTTCGTCATTATCACGGTGGTACATGTCGCCATTGACTTTTTTATTTATTTCCGACTCTTAACTTCTGCAAGGTCCATTCGCTCACTTCATGTGTACTGCATTTATGCACCATTATTTAGTCTGACGTGAAATCATATATATTCCTCACTAGAGGGTAAAGCTGCACACTCCGCGATCAGGTCAAGTCATCAGTATTTATATTTGTGGGTACGTAATTGGGGGCAAACTATTGATGAATGTAACATTCCGCCATCTTTATTATTCGCTTGAAACATACTTTTTTTCAAATAACAACCTAAATTTTTATCCCCTCTTAATCTGCCATTGAAACATAATAACCTGTAAATATTGTGTTCCTGTCACTTAAAGAAATGTATCGCTTGTCATTTCATTATTCGTGATGTATTTGTCAATTTTGTCCTGAAATGATGAAACGGCGTACTATTTGCGCACAGTGAAAGCCATGAGCGACACAGTGAAATAGACACTTTCACCATCGTTTGTCGTCATGATCACTACTCAATTGTTCATGCGGCTCTTGTATGTCACCCATTTACGTAATCAGTTATGGTTCAAGGATTATTTTCATTCCACGAAATGATATGAGATCATTCTCCGCTTTGAACCCATTTTCCATTGTGTCCCTCAATCATAATCTGTCCATCACCAGTGTCAAAGTCCGTTTCCTCGATAAAGGGAAGCTACTACTCTCTATTCCCATCTCCAACGTCTCTGGCTTTCCAGAATGTCATCTTGTTCTCTGATATCTCCGGCCTCTCCGCTTTTGTCACGCTTTCTTAGTCCCTTATCTTTCGTCAGATTCGCTTCTTGTGTGATTCTATTGCACATCATCGAGGTTTCGGGTGATTTCTCCGCGCTTTTATGGGCCCGCGTCCAAAATGCAATGCCAACAGAGGCTAGTCCTTATCTAAAAATACCGAGGAGCCGTGTCATTCACGTCGTGGCATTAATTTGATTGCTCTCGATTCCAGTATTGCTGTCTCGAAGAGATTCTTTATCATTTTCTAGTCACAATCAGAAGCACAAAATCACCCTGTGAATGCCATCGTTTTCGAGCTATCCCCTGACTGCCGCAAAGACAATTCGTGTCAAATAGGTCTCGTACTATTATTGCGGAAAACGAACTTGATATACCGAGTACACACACTCCATCTGGCTGACGACTGTGCGCTCTCAAATTTGCGTGCTATTTCGTCGTTTCTCTAACCATTAGCCGTGATTTGGAATAGGTTTCACGCTCAACATATAGAGGCTGCCTTTCAACTCCGTTTACCACAATAATACAGGCTAATTACTAGTGCGGCAGAGATTTGCGTCATAATCGAGAAATGGACCCTAGCGCCGTGAAAATACCTATAATATTATGCATCCTATCTGAACTGTTATTCCTTGTACGCGTCTCACACTTGGATGCCACCCTGGTCTCTCATTTTTGCATGCTATTTCCTCGTTGGGGAATATGTTTCAACTGGGAGATAAATAGACTAGAGAAACAGTTCAGTTAGGATGCGTTATAACTGTGGCGCCCTTACATCACCCGATGTTCCACTCCAGTTTTGAGTGCTTACTGTCGATTGGTAATCCGATATGATCAATTGTCCTCGTTCACTTCACCTATTTGAGCATTCTCATATTGGTCTGGTCATTGGATAGCCCTCTTGTTATCTCTTCTTGTGACTCTAGGCATGTTTACACAGCAGTCGAGCGCGTTTAGAACTGTGCAACAAGGAGTTTTTTTCGCCATACTGGCTCAAATAGCTAAACATCTATGCAATAATTGAATTATTTAGCAGCAGCTACGTTGCCGTCAAACGTGTCAATTTATTTCGGGCAAATGAATTGAAGTTTTTTTAAACTTAGACTACTTCTATCTCTTTGATCACTTTCAGGATTATTTCGTAGTATATTTAGCGAAGCTGTTGCTTATCTGATGTAATACAATGTCACAGTTATTGGAATCAGAGCATAATCACCGGGGATCAAAGAAGGATTAGCCATTAATAATCTTTGCATGTTCTTTAGGCACGCGCTCTCAGTCTATCTGCATGTTGATCGGGTACTCTCAATGATCGGATGATGACAGGGACGGCTTGGATATTTGCGCCGTAGCGGTGGAATCGGCATTTGCGTCATCGGAATGATGGCGCAATTGTTCATCTCACCATTACCGCTCAAATGTCCATGGAGCTCCGCACTTTCATCCCTGTCATAAGCCTTATATCGGCCATATACATTAGCATGCAGATAAACTAGGATTAGAAATTGACCGTCGACTTCTTTAATATGTTTTATTTCCTTTACAGCCATGAGAAAAGACAAATCATCACCAAACCAATGTCACAGTAGACAAAGCAGAGCCGTTGCATATATTTGACCAAACTGTCTAAATAAATGATCAGAAAATTGCCTTGGCGCGTGCTCATGTAAGCAACAGCACCTCTTTATTCATTCCTACCAAACATTCACGCCAATAGTTTCCCTGTGAGCGAATGTTATAATAGAAAACAAAGCAGTTGTTATACATCAAAGATGACATAAGTAGGCATCACTACTGTAGTGCAAACAGAAAAAATACTGCCAACAACTGCCATTTTTGCAGTGTAAACAGCCATTCGCTTAATTTTATTTAATCTGTCAGAGGTGACAGTTTTACAGAAAATTGGAGGAATGTCAATATATTTGTTATGTGTGGGTCTATCGATGGCATTGTTCTTGTGATCAAGGACTACAGCAATATGGGCATTATTCACGGCAAGTGCAATTACATCAGCAGTATGGCGCAAACATCCACGACTCGTTTATTATGCATGCTATCTGAACTGTTAATCCTAGTACGCGTCTCACATCTGGATGCCACCCTGGTCTCTCATTTTTACGTGCTATTTCGTCGTTACGGGATATGTTTCAAGTATGCGATAAATAAACTAGAGCAACAGTTCAGTTAGGATGCATAATATATCAGCAGTATGGCGCAAATATCCATGACTCTTTCATCCGTCGCCTCCATTTCCCACCTCTGAGACTACACAGATGACTAAGGTGGAATTTGTTCACAGAGAGTGAGCGGCGGGATGAAGCCTATGAGGGTGAGAGACCATTGGAATGTGAGAGAGCACAGAGAATCAGAGACAAATGGTCGCTTTCCCCCATATTTGCGCACCTCTCGACCCATCACTGTAGACTCGAGGGTGCCGTCTGTGCATTCGTCTAACAGAACTGGAGACGAGTTGATCAGTTGGGATATGTTTCACAGTTCCTATATCTATACTAGACTATACACTTCGTGAAACATAACCAATCTCGTTCATTAATTTGCCTCTTGTATGAGGGAGGCTGCCGCATCGCTCATGCGCGGACTGTAGGGGACGCCGCTGAGTAGGGTTGCATGTGAATTCGGATATGTTTCACTGTTCCTTTATCTCGACGTATTTCGCGAAATTAACCAATCTCGCATATTGTCTTGCCTCTATGAGGAAGCTCACCCATCTCAAACTGTCACATCTGTTTGAAGCGACTAATTTCACACTCGCTAAATCCTGTTTTGGCGCATTTTCTTTGTTCATTTCTATCTCTTCGACCATTCTTTTCTTGCTCGAGAAGATGAAAATCCAAGAATTATTCTGCGTAACAGCGACATTTCGTTTCCTGTCGAAACGGTAGCGGAATTGTTTTCCTCATCGTTGAAATGATTACAATGATACGTTTTAAAATCAAATTGACCCGGACAGAATTATTGTCAATGCGTTTCCTAAACATAAAGATTGAAGTTGATACATATCCGAAATCGCCCGAACAATGACGTAGCGTTAATTTTGTTGCAGGTTAATGCATATGTTTCAGACTGTTCACGAATTAGGTTTGTTGCTGATTCAACTACTTTTTTGAAAGTTCCCTATTTACTCAATTAGAAACACTGTAATTCGATGATGTGTAATGATCCATTGTTTGGCGCCAAGGTATATGACCACATAGGAGACGGCACGTAAATTTGGGAACAGATGCGCCATCGACGTGCTCGTTGCAAGTATCCATTTCACCGATTTGGCGTAAATGTCCATGGCGCTTTTGTCGTTCACAAAGCCATTCTCAAAATCCTCGATTTGAATGGCCTGTTCCACCTCTCCGTGGGAATTTCAAGCGCCCATTCACTGCGCAAAATTTATCGCAGCCGCTTTTTCTCGTTTCAGCCGCGCTCAAACTTAACAGGAGATGCTAGCGACTGTGTAAATACGAGAGAGACCAGAGATAAAGAGAGACGAGAGAGCATGCAAATACGAGAGGGCGCAGAGAAAAAGTGGTCTATTCAATTTCCTTGAAGCGTTCGCGCGTTTCATGCATGATAAACGATGGCACTTGGAACGAGTCTGATTCATCCTACATGGGGTATTCTCTGATTGTCTGTACTCTCTCGATCCACATACTCTCTCGTTTCCAGACCCCTGTCACGGCTTGCGCTCTATCGAACGGCCTCCACTGCAAAAATTAGGAAAAATTGTGTTTCATGTAAGTTTCACCTACTGCATTATTTTCCAAGGCTGAGTATTTAACCGGTGAACGTTCGTTGTCGCAGGGTATAAACATTACCTACTATAAAAACAACAAGCGTGAGCTTCCGGGACGAGAAGCTTCGACTTCTTGGCTTTAAGCAAAAATTTGAGCTAAATTTGGGCTGTGCCTTGTGCCTTTTGTTCTGAAAAATTCGAACTCGCAGTGACTTTGCTTAGCATCCTTTCATTTTCCACTTATGTTCTTATGTTTCGTCTTCCGCATATTGTCTTTAAGTTATCACTGTCCCCCTGCTTTAATTTGCTTAATTATTTATATTCACAAACTATCGGGAAGGCAGTAATGACTCTTCATTCCATTTAGTCACTATCTAGTAGCTACCCATAGCTACCCCACAGTATTATGAAAAGGGGTTTCCACATGCAAGAACAAAAACGCACTCGACACACCACGATACTACACCACAATTGAGGTTTGGTCTCCCGCCGCGAAATCCCTGATTATTCAATTCGATGTACGGTAGAAATGCCGCGAGAGACAAAGGGGTTTGAAGAGGGGGAAAAGAAGCAGACGGTGTTCATTTATGCAACACGCAAACTATAATACATTAGAACTCAGTTTTCGCGTATTTTTCGTGTTTATGTGTCTGAAAAATATGCAACACGAACATTATATAGGTTATTCGACCGGTTTGTTCTTGCATGTGGTACAATACTGTGACCCATAGCTGTCTACCCATAGCTGTTACCGACACGTAGATAAGGATCTGTTAGGGAGTCTCCTTCTAACCTCCCAACACTCTTCCGGTCTCTTCTCTATGCGTTTGATAGAGTTCAACTCACAAGAAATTAGGGAGAATAGCCATTTAATAGTGAAACCCTAGTATCTCCACAAGAACTAGAGAGGGTTTCCATCTCCCTCAGCGCTTTTTCCCTTCTTCTAGAACCGACTCATTGAATCTTTTTCACTTTTTCCCCTTTTCCTCTCATTCTCTCCTATTCCCATTGTCTCTCGTCGAATCGAGTCATTTACCATCCCACGCCCCCCGCTGAGCTGTCGTCTCTCTCTTGATGAAAATGACCACGGGGCGTCCTTTGAGATGCTAATGTGGGCTGAAAATGAAATCATTCCCATCCCCTTTCACCTCTCCTTTCTCCTTCTCTCCCGAACG
The DNA here is from genome assembly GCA_014805445.1 of Diplogasteroides magnus. NCBI lineage: Eukaryota > Metazoa > Nematoda > Chromadorea > Rhabditida > Diplogasteroididae > Diplogasteroides > Diplogasteroides magnus. Next base: position 15,281 of record JACMIF010002841.1, read on the forward strand.
CCAATTGCTACAGTTCATTGGTTTCGAAGGCGAATGCAACCTTGCATCGAGCTGCCTGCCCCAGCTGACTGCTTGCGCCCCGGCGAACTACCGTATTCTTCCCAGTCTATTTTATTGTGCTGACTTTATAAGCTTATGTCATCTAGCTGATGAAATAGCTCAAAAACGACACGATTTTAGCGCCATACCAGTGAAATAAACAGTTGCGCATCATTCTCAATATTCTGATAGCTCATCCGTCCATGTTACCATTATTGAGCAAATCTTCGTTTCTTTCACACCATGAGAAGCCCCCTTTCACTTTCCATTATCCTTTCTCTTTCTGCATTGGAACACATTACGCAGTCCATTGAGAACGAAGTCAAGAAGGGAATTGAGATCTATCTTGAGCATTAGGGTTGGCAATTATGAGAGTATTTGAGGTTAATCATGTTTCACGAAAGATATGCATTTCGAGACATAGAATCAGTGAAACATAACCGAAATTTGGATAAAAACTGTCAACTCCTAATAACCAGCCGTTCTGTGACTGTAGCTTCCGAGACAAGGAAGCGTTTCACTTTCAATTGATTCGAGCGTGACCAGTTCTCTTGGTGACTACATATTTCTTCCTTTCCGGCTCGACTTCCCTTCTGTATTTTCTGATGTCCTTCATAAGTCTATGGGCATTAGTGGGATATTGGGAATTACAGTGCTGATCTTATACTAATCAATTAATAATCACCCGGTCATTTATCACTTCCACACGAAACTTAGCAGATGAAGCAAAAAACAAAATAATACGATCACGCTTTGCCAATTTCGGTTGAGTTTCAGAAGCTATATACTATTCGAGATGCATGGTATTGTGGATTGGAGTGGGCCTCGTAAGATTTTATAAAGTTCAAAAAATCATCATCATTTCTCATTACTAAGGGCATTATAGTCAATGGCTTTTTAGGTAAACGAAAAAGGGCGAGCCAGTATCTTTTTGCCAATAAATATGCAGTTCATTGCACCTAATTCCCAGCTGTTCTTTGATCTTTCCGCGCTTTCTGCCATTTCTGCAGGCAACTCTTCATCTTTTGACTCTTCTTATGGCATTCCTGCCACGCTCCACTGACCGCCCCCCCCCCCCCCTTATGGGGGGATGGGGACCTAAGGGGGGTGGTTGGCGTG
>JACMIF010002842.1:0-16435 GCA_014805445.1 Diplogasteroides magnus
CATTGAGATGTTGATTTTTGAACTCAGCGTGGTCGACTTAGTCAGATAGGAAAGTTTGAGGTGAGGTTGATTTTCGAGACTGTGCCAGCCTCACGGTCTGATAACTCACTCCAGTCAGATAGTGTCTGATATGAATGAGAAACGCGCTGTACCTTTTTTATGAAAACCTTGTCTCCTCTTATCACGCTGTCACAGAACTACGCTCCTTTTTGTTATTATATTTACAATGCTGTTTGATATTGAGAACGCGACGTTGTTATTATAATTGACCGTAACATCTAATGTACCTTTTCCACTTCTAAATATCACTGTACTACAATGTCACAATTCTGCTGTGTAATAGTAGTTCCCGCGTATTTAAATTACTATTATCTGAAATTACGTTAGACATTGGATCTTTTCAGGTCATGGAGACATCTCGAAACGAAATTCTTCTCAAGATCTACACTGGGCTTCCAACTCGTGAGCTTAATTCGCTTCGATCTTCGAGCAGGAGATTGAGAGGCTTCATCAATACAAATGCGAGGACTCTATACCGCAATGAGACAGGACGTCTGTGGATATACGCCAACTCCAACAATTGCGGAACCGTATCAATTAGAAACAGTGGAAAGGTGTTCACTTTTTAAACATTAGATTTCGGCTTCCTATGTAATCAACTATGCTTATCAACGCTATGTTGTCAGAATGGTTTGCCCAAAAACTCCATTTATGGCTTCTTTATAGGAGCCACAAAGGGAGATTTATTTGCATGAACTTTCGGGATCACTTTTCTCCAATTCCCTTACTCTCTCGTTGTCAGAGTAGACCGCTCTGACGATGAGAAAGTGTGGGAATGGAGAGAAGTGAACCCGAAAGTGCATGCAAATAAATCTCCCTTTGTGGCTTCTTTAATAGGATCGAATGGGATTCAACCATTCATTCAGAGAAAGAGGAAAAGTTTGGAAGGAGAAAAGAAGAAAAAGAAGAAGACTAGATATCCAAGTGATGAAAGTGGAAGTGATTCTGATATTGACTTCAAGGTTTGTTCTCTTCCTCCATCATTCATGACACTCTTCTCATTCAGGCAGCATGGGCTCTTCAGCAGGAATTCGATGCTGAATGTTCCCTTCAGGGATCATCCATGTATGATAGAGTGAAAGGAAAAATAAGTAGTACAGTGAACAAAGACGATAAGAAGAAGTAAGGAACACTGGAGAGGAGAAACAACAACAGAAGAACATGGCATGACATTTGTTCCATCCCTTTGTACATGGTTGTATTCAGAAGAAGAGAGTTCATTTGTCGTCGTCCTCTGATTTTGATAAATAATCGGCTTATTGATCGGATTTCATCATGAATACAATTTACTATCCACAATCCGTTTTGATGATCGAACAATATTGTTTGTATGTCTGTCAACGTTTTGCTGCTTCCCACCCTGTTTCATTCCCTAACACCTCGATCATTTCCATTTTTTTGTTTGCGATGTTTAAAGTTAATCACCTTCTCGCATTTTGTACGTCCGTTTCTAGAATTCATGTTATTTACCACGCACTCTATGAAAACGTTAGGGAGAGGGCACTAAGGTTTCTAAATCGGATGCAAAGTACATTTCTCATTCGTCTAATTCCCTCGGAGCGGTTCATAGAGACTGCGGCTCCTAGTGGAATGGACGAATATGAAATGCTCTTTACCTCCGATTTAGAATCCGATGAATGCATTACCCAGCCAATCGCCCAACCACAACATGCATATGCAACGTGAGACGCGAGAATGTTGGCGCAACATTCCACTTCACCATTATGGCGCAAATGTCCACGACGCTCCTGTCTTTCTCTCGATGACAAACTGCAGTTGTTCTCTCGTAGCAGTCGATCGGCTGTCATCACTGGCAGTGGTGAAAAGGGCTTTCACGGATAGATCATGGAAGCAGCCCAAGATGGGCCTTGACAGGCGGTTCTAAAACGGTTGTACAGTAGGGTTTCTAAATCGGGAGTAGAGTGCATTCGTCTGTTGTCTGATTCCCGATGAGCGGTTGTCTCATTCCTGCAACAGACAACCGTTCCTCGTGAATCAGACAACATACGAATGCACTCTACTCCCGATTTAGAAACCCTATTGTACAGTGCATTTCTCATTCGTTTAGTATTCCCGGAGCGGTTTTATCTTCAAGCGTTATCATTTTTCATTCATTTAATCCACTCGGACTACCACTCCAAGTGGAATAAATGAATATGAAACACACTTTAGAAACATGAGAAGACGCCTAACACCCATTGTCTTCAAACAGGATAAATTGATTTGATTTGATTTACTACCGTTAATGAAACCCTAGTCTTGGCACGAATTTATGGAATACTGTAAATGGACTATGGCGTTGTGAGGAATTTCGTGGTTTCATTCCGCCATGCATATTTAAATGACGCAGTGGATATTGCTTCCGTTGGCACTGTGAAATTTATATCATTTATTTGTAATAAGGCTACGTACAACGAATAGCAATAGGCAGAAAATATAATGAAATGGCGATCATTTTGAGTTAAAGAATGATATGATAATCAATATGAGGACTCCTAACTTAGGAGACAGCAATATGACGATAAATGGGCAAGTTATGAGGTATGAGTACGAGGCTCGTGACTGGAATACAGTATGCAGGGTTGCTATAAGAACGACTTGATTGACTTCATGACGAATTCGTCGATGACGTCATTGTCTGCACTAATTATGGTGCTGAGCAGGGAGTAGCGGCAGTCGTCCAACTTCATTGATGGAGAAGGGATGGAGAGTCCCTGAGCACAACGGGGTCGGAGTGATGAGAGGAAGGAGGAAGGACCGTAGTGAGGCTGCAAATGAAACACTATTATTCTTCATGTAAACTGAGCTGAAAAAAATGGGAAAAGGACCACCTATGCAAAATCACGGCTAATTAGAGCGAAATTAAAAAATTCAGAGAACTGTCATACTCGGCATATCAAGCTGGTTTACTTGATATAATATGGAGTTAGGAGATAAGCTTTAGTTTTCTTTATACTGTGTGCGAATACTTGATTTTTAAACCGCGATCGTTTAACCATCTTCATGCACTGCTATTAGGCTCATCATTATTAAAAGTTGATTGTGGCGAAAATGGCTTGTTTACTTTATAGTCGACGTATTCGAGAACATCGCCAGTTGTAATGAACTTGGCATCATCTTCGTTCTCCTCGACGAAGGCCACGTCGAGGATGGAGTCATCGTTGAAAGAGTGGGCATCTTCGATCTGGAACGAATAAGGTTATCGTTGTCTAATAAGGTTATGGTAACTAAGAGTTCTAAAACGGTATAAAAATGCTCGGTGCGGCTGTCTATCGTTAGTAGAGACAACAGCTCCGCGGAAATTTAACGATGAAAAATGCAAAATTTATTAGCGTTCTCGAACCCCTTATGTGAATACTAGGGTTTCAAATTCGGGAGTAGAGTGCATTCGTCTGTTGTCAGATTCCCGAGGAGCGGTTGACACATTCCCGCAACAGACAACCGCTACTCGTGAATCAGACAACAGACGAATGCACTCAACTCCCGAATTAGAAACCCCTGTGAATACTATTTTTTCTATTCATAACAGATGTAGAAAATCCTATACCTGTTCTCCACAGACGATTTCCTGCACTTCTTCGTTGATCTGGTATTCGTTGTCGAAAATGACGGTCTTTTCGAGTTCGTAAACCTCGTCATAGGGAGATCCAAGAAACGTGGAGCTGAAACAGACACTGTAATAGAAGTCAATTTCAAAAATGTTCGCAGTGTTGCAAAAATTTTGAATCAGCTCGTGTGAATATGAAAACTTATTTCAATAACAAATATTTTCGCAGTTTAATATAATGATCTTGAAACATATTTAAAGTAGGTGAAAATTATATTAGATTGAAAATCGAAATAGCCAAAGTAACTATGATTGCTCGCAGTCGTGGATGAGTCCATTGCAGTGGATAATGGCGGGAGGCGTGGGATAGAGGGGACAGATGAGGAAGGAGGGGAGAGGGAATGGAGACACGCCGATAGGACAGAATGCGGTAGGATGGAACATGATCGAAGTGCAAGGAGCGAGAGGGATCAAGTGAACTGTTAGAGGACAGAGTATAAGACATACTGAGTCAGTAATACTAACTCTCAGTAATTGTCCCTTCTGATTGGGAGGAAGTGGTTAGATTCCCTTGAAAAGGTGCGAATTCATATTTCCGTGCTCCTCAAGAACTTAAATGTTCCCTGTAGCACTTCGCGGTGCGAAATGTGTCGTGCGAGATTAGCAGGTCAGATTAGGTTTGGCGTACCGATAAAAAATTTGACGATAAAATAACTTATCTTGGGGGGTCGATTCACCCCCAAAAACCATGTTTTCAGCCCATTGGGAGAGAAAAGTTCAGAATTTCTACAAAGGATTTGACTTATGTAGGCCCGCCCTTACAGAATATCTCTGCTTTATGTTTCATGCACGTAACTGAACCTTACTGTGTCACAGGCTGTGCAGCGGTCATTGATGCTGACTAGGTTGTCTAAATCGGAAGTAAAGCACATGTCTCATTCATCTAATTCACTCTGAGCGGTTGGTTCATAGAGACGCCGCTCCGAGTGAATTGGACGAATAATAAATGCACTTTACTACCGATTTCGATACCCTACTCGAGACACCCCGTCGAATACCATATACAATACAAGCATCAGATCAAACGCTCCGAGGATAAATGGCAGTCTTCAATTTTTTTTAGTCATACACTGTCCGCCGCAATTATCCTCTGTGTACCCAAGAAAATTGACCGAGCGTTGCATCCTTGATCGAGATGTTCTTATTTGTTCCTGATTCCTTATCAAGCCCAGTCGAAATATGGGTACAATGTGCGGTCAACGTAGTCCAATGGCCAGACAAGACGCGAAAGGACAAAGTTCTAGATTGCCAATCGTTCCTTGACACTTTTCCAGTGTCCATATCAGACAAAGTGTACGATAGACTGCACAAAACAGGAAAACAACGTACACTATAAAGGCTGAGATAACGCTTTACTTTGTTTGTTTATGTCATCTGGGATACGTTAGCTACTTTATGGGCTATGTTTCACAGGAACTATATCTTGAAATATATAGTAGCCTTGAAACATAAACCATAAAGTAGTCGAACTGCCAACCATAACGAGCGCTTGATTTCAGGTGTGCCCTCAACACATCCATCGCCTAATGGCTCTTCCTGTTGTCTTCTTCATTCCTTTCCTCCTCATTCTCACTTTCCTCATCCTCAAATGGAAAACCATTCGCGATGTGTCTGTTATGATCTACAGATGCTATTATAGCTTCGAGAAGGTTTGTCATCTTATGGGGTTGTGGCGATTTTAACGTTTTCGGGGGTTGAAAGGTATAATGATCAAAGATCAAAGATAGCTTTTTATATTTGTCTCTTTGAGACGCTTACTTTATGCAGATTCCCGGTCCACACGCTTATCCGCTCGTCGGGGCTACATATCAGTTCAAGCTCAACAGCGCAGGTCAGATGAATTCTTCCAATTGTGATTTCATTCGTTTTTGTATTCAGAATTCACAACACAAATCCTTTGGTGGATGAATAAATTAGTTTTCAATGACGCAAACAGTGTAGGTCTTGTAAAGGTGAGGCCCATTTCGTGTTCTGCTATATAACTCATTCATGCCAGCTATGGGTCGGTCCAATTCCAATACTCATCGTTCTTTCTCCTGATCATTGCAAGGTAAGGGGGATGATTGTTGATTGCTCATATCCGACTGCAGACTAGGATGGGCGTTGCGATGACATATTGCCAGCCGCTTAATCTTCATGCCGCCTAATTTTATTCTCTAGTGGTCTTCTTATCATAACGTGAGACAACCGCAAAAGAATGAAGTTAGAAGGCGGGAGGATTAGGCTGCTGTCAATATATCTTCGAAACGCCCACCGTATTGCAGACGATCTTGGAGAATACCTCTCTCATCACGAAGTCATCAATGTATGACATTCTAGCCAAGTGGATCGGAACGGGACTTATCACCAGGTTTGACAGTCGATGCGGAATGAAGTTTAATGACAAATGCACAGCACAAACGAAAAATGGTTCTCACGTCGGAAGATGCTTACTCCTGCATTTCACTTCAATGTACTCAAGGACTATGCACAAGTGTTTGCGCGACAGGGAGAGGTTGGGATTGTTTCTAAAACGGTAGTAAAGTGCATTTGTCATTCGTATAATCCAATAGTAGCGGTTGTCTATCGAATGTTATGACAACCGTTCCGCGGCAGATAGACGATAGAGAAATCCATTTTACTACTGAGGTTTCTAAATTGGTAATTTTGTCATAATTCTTCTCCGCAGCGTTGTTGTCTATCAGAGAGTGAAGAAGCCTCTGCGGAGAAGAACGGCAACAAATTAACCGATTCGGAAACCCTAGTTCGGATGAAAAGTCTGGGATCCGTGCACAGTCAAATATCTGCAGATCTTCGTCGATCAATTGGAGAAGCATGCAGACACTGAACGGGAAATGGACATCTACCCCTTCATCAAGAGATGTGCTATAGACATCATTTGCGGTAGGGAACAGGGTTCTAAAACGGCAATAAAGTGCATTCGTTGACTGTCTAAATCTCGTAGAAATTAAACGGCAGACGAATGCACTCGACTGCAGTTTTTAGCGACACCAGGAAAGAAGAGAATGAAGCGAAGTTGTGTTCAGAAACAGCGATGGGCACTGAGATGCACACTCAAACTGCGGGGAACACGGAATATGTGGATGCGGTCACCCGTATTTCTGATTTGATGTGGAGCTCCATCAGATTTCCTTGGTTGTGGGTGAAGCCTGTCTGGTATGGCTGCGGATTGGGATTTGAATTCGATCGACTGGTCAAGATGACGAATGACTTCGCGAGAAAAGTTTGTTGCTCTTCGTTCTGATTGATCATCCTTTGTGTAAACTGAATTGGTATATTGAGAACGAACACTCGTTCAATTTCGTCCTACGCACTCTGAGATTTGCGTGTTATTTCGTCGTTTCTCTGATAACTAGTCATGATTTGAATAAGTTTCACGCACAGTATTTATATATGGCCTGACTATGAACTCTGATTACACGAGTAATATGAAAAGGTGATTGCGGAAAGACGTCAAGCTATGGAAGATGAAGGAATGCTCACGGATATTCAAGGGCTGTCAGAAGCAGCGACGAATAAGAGGAAACTTGTTAGTCTTTCGTATTCCTTCCAGAACAGACCTCGAAATACATCGCGAAGTGCATTTCTTTTCTCTAAATCATTGTCGAGCTATCGCTATCAGTTAGTGCAATTGTCATTCATCTATTCCCCTCGAACCGCTCGAGTGTGACGAATGAGAAATGCAGTTTACTATCGTTGTAGAATCACCAGAGTGTCGTAATCCAAGAAGTGAATTGAAGGTATTCCTGGACCTTCTGCTGACGAAACAGAAAGCGAATGCGCTGAGTGATGAGGACATTCGAGAAGAAGTGGACACATTCATGCTCGCAGGACATGAAACAACTGCATCTGCAATCGCCTTTGCTATCTGGTTCCTAGGACAGTACCCGGAGTATCAGGTGAAGATAATGATGGAAGACAAGTGCGCCATGGACCTTTGCGTCTTTGTGGTGAAATGGACAGATGTGCCATATATTTCACCATAACGACACAAACAGCCATGGCGCACTTGTATTTCACCCGAATGCAATGCAGGGAAGAGGTCAACCGATGACTGTTCAGAAAAAAGTTCATGAGGAATTGGACGAAATCTTCGGAGATTCAGACAGAGATCCCGATGAGAATGATATGAAGAAGCTGGTCTATTTGGAGAAATGCATCAAGGAAACATTGAGGTCGGGTGATAATACGATAACCGTGGACATTTGCGCCATAATGATGGAGTGGACTTTTGCGCCGTGATGATGGCGGCAGCCATGGCACCTGTCCACTTCACCATTATAGCGCAAATATCTCTCTTCCATTCTCTCATTCAGACTTCGTCCCTCTGCCCCCGTGATCGCTCGTCGTATATCTCACGACATTCAACTGGGAGAATTCACCGTCCCCGAGAACACAACCATTGCACTCGCTCCGTTTGGAACTCATCGGGATCGTGAAGTAGCGATCGGATATCGGAAAATAATTTTCATGGGGAAATGACCCACTTTTTCTTGATCCCTACCACCAGGAGAGTAAGAAAAAATAGTTCTCAAAAATTTTTTTCTGAGACCTAAAAAAACGTATTTTTTCGATTTTTTTGGTGACGACATGCCATCTTTGGAAATTTTAATAGCAAGAAGCAGGCTTTACCCAGGGTCGTGCATATCGGTAGTAAATAGAACTTAAGAAGTAGATTGCATATGAGTTTGGCCAGGTTCCCTGGAGCACTCATAAAAAGACGGTGAGTGCCCGAATGACCTAAAAATGACCCAAAAATCACTCCCGATGACCTATGATTTTTAGTACCAAATCTGAAAGACTATTTTTTGAGAAAATTTTTGGCGCTAACCCGAACTTTTTAAATCAACTTTCAACCGAGTTATGATAGTTATTTGCTTCATTTTTCCGAAATTATGGTGACCCTATATATTTTTATTACTCCCACGGTATCCTCTACACAGAGGCGGAATTTGGTCACGATAGGACCATTTTGAAAAAATGGCATTTTTTGGCACTTTTTCGTCAATAACTCAGTGGAGAAATATTTTTGGGTGCCAATCTGTAGGCAAAATGTTGCTCATATATTAGAATGCATGCATGATTTTTATGGAGATATGGGAACCACTTTCAAAATTTTTACGAAATTTTTTCCTGACTTTGATGACATGCGGAGCTCCAGATGGGTCTCATTTTACCCGTTGTTCTGGCCTCGCAGGTGAACCAGAGGAGTATCGCGCGGTGCATGTGTAGGCCAAATAGTCAACTATAAGTAGCCACTTTGAATAAAGGATATCGTCAACGAGTGAGAAAAAACTTGCTTGAAACCTCCGTCTTGGGAAAAGCCACTTGACGATATTTCCCAAATAAATGAACTCACCGCTTCATTGTGCCTAAACCAGTAAGTCTAGTAAACACAGTGTGCAATATACTTCTTAAGTCCTATCCACTGCAGGCATGCTCGACCCTCGGTGAAGCCTCCTTCTTGCAGTAGAAAATGCCAAAAATGGTATTTCGTCACCAAAATTTCGGAAAAATGAAGCAAATAACTATCATAACTCGGTTGAAAGTTGATTTTAAAAGTTCGGGTTAGCGCCAAAAATTTTCTCAAAAAATAGTCTTTCAGATTTGGTACTAAAAATCATAGGTCATCGGGAGTGATTTTTGGGTCATTTTTAGGTCATTCGGGCACTCACCGTATTTTTATGAGTGCTCCAGGGAACCTGGCCAAACTCATATGCAATCTACTTCTTAAGTTCTATTTACTACCGATATGCACGACCCTGGGTAAAGCCTGCTTCTTGCTATTAAAATTTCCAAACATGGCATGTCGTCACCAAAAAAATCGAAAAAATACGTTTTTTAGGTCTCAGAAAAAAAATTTTTGAGACCTATTTTTTCTTACTCTCCTGGTGGTAGGAATCAAGAAAAAGTGGGTCATTTTCCCATGAAAATTTTTTTTTACAAAAACATCTCTAGAGGAACCGATAGTGGAGCTATATTTATGCGGTGTTGGCTATGGCATTTCCCAGCATTTGGCCATAAATGATCAACTTTTGGTAGATCAGCTGTTGTCGGCGTAGAAGTGTCCTACATCAATGGGCGGCCCCAAAAAAGGGGTTCCTCAGAAAAGCTATTTTTGTTGTATGAAGCTATGCTCATGAAATTTTCAGGGAAGTTGCCTGACTTCCCCAGCATAATAATAGGCTACTAGACAGTCATTTTTCCTTTGCCGCTGTGCAGATCGGTCGTAAAAGTGCAAAATGGGGCCATATTAGCCGATTTTTCCTGCAATGGGGAAGCGACCAAAATTCAGGGCAACGTTGTTTTGGAGTCATCCTGAAGTGTACTACCTTCAGTAAAAATTTCAGATTTTTTTGACCTCTCATAAAAAAATGGCAAAGTTTCGAATACCATATACCTTCTTTTTTACATGGGGAAGCGGCCATTCGAGATACAGGGTTATCCTAATCAACAGAATGCGTCCCCCGAAGTCTAGTATATAAAAAAATTGAAAACTGAGAGCTGAGATAACAGAGAAAACATTTTGGTCGGATACTTTTTGACGATAGTGTAGACAACAGAAGTAAATACCTACATACATATATAAATACACCTAGAATGCGTTAATTGTGCTTGATAGGGTGGGCCGTTCGAGCCTATATCAAAATTTCGAATCTGCGTCTTTCATTCGCCGGTCGTCTTAAGCGGTCGTTTTACCAACATGATCGAAGACTCGTTCGATCATGTTGGTAAAACGACCGCGCAAGCCGAGAGTAGGGATCGCATTATGGAACGTTATTGACAGCTGTTCATTTCTAGCCGTCTAATTTAATTCCTAGCGGTCGTCTCTCACTTCGCACAGACGACCGATACGAGGAACTGAGACGATTAGAAATGAACGGCTGTCAATAACGTTCCATAATGCGATCCCAATCCGAGAGGCGAATGAATTACGTAGATTCGAAATATGCGTTCCTTTTGCTATAGGCTCGATCGGGCCACCCTAGTGCTGGATGAGTGTTTCTTGTAAATTGATGCCTCTTGGTTACCTTCTGGGCTGATGAGACGGTCGAAAAAGTGCAAAAATGGGTCAACTTTACGGATTTTTCCTGCAATGGGGAAGCGACCTAAAATTCGAAACTAAGTTGATTTGGAGTCTTCCTGACGTGGTCTAACTTCAGCAAAAATTACTGGAATGTGATTTTTAAAAAATTATTCGGGCATCTCATCGGTTTGCGTTGTACGCACAGTGATGACTGCTAACGGTGATAATCACTGTAGAAAAATAAATGAAACAAATGAAACAAGAAGTTCACATTGAGCTCAGAAATGTCAGCATTCCGTCGATGTTTGGGTTTCTATAATAAATCGGTAGTAAAGTGCATTTCTCATTCCTCTAAACCACTCGCAGCGGTTATGTCTATGACATAGAGACAACCGCACCACAGATATTAGACGAACGAGAAAGCCGATATAGAAACCGAAGTCGCTGCCTCCTCCTTACTTCCCCAAGCCAGCAAAGAGCATCTGCTCTGAAAGCTCACAATCGTTTCAATGATGGTTGCCTCGTTTTCATTCGACGGCGTTTTCACTCTCCTTTGAAGTCTGAATTATTTTTGCACGATGGTGGAAGACGGGAGAGGCCTCGTTGTCTCCGCCAAATAGTTCTCACCCTTCTTTACCCACGGTACACTGTCAGTGTGAATACGAATTTCCTCGGGGAATAAGCGTCATAATGCGAAGATTTTTCAATTTTCGCATTATGAATCTTCGCAATCGAAGCCTACGTATGTTTTCATTCGTACATAGTCTTCGATTTTTCCTAGTAAGCTACAGGATGAGACAATCATAAAGATGGTACAATAACACAATGCAAGCATGATTGAATATGTTTGGCCACTTCATTATCCCATAGCCTCTCAAATAGAAGTACTGGAATTTTTTGAAAAAGTTCGTTCACATGCACTTGACCAGTGACATTGATTCGTCTCTCCTGCCCAGAGGGGATAATGACGGTCCATGATGCCATCACACATTGATGTTAGTGGGTAATCATACGCACCATCGTTAGTAGCAATGACGTTCTATCTGGAAGCACTGGCAGCAAAAATGTGAAAAAAGTGTCATTTTTTCATCAAACTTCCAAAGAGTGCACAGCCCTTGGCGGTCACTTTAGAAAACCAGTGATAATTTATAAAAACATTAAAAAATTATTTTTAAGAGAATACCAACGGGCTTTGTAAATGTACGCTTTAAAACGCTTTTGGCAGCCAAAAAACACCCTAAAATGACGATTTTTTCAGAATGCCGATTTTGCATTTTTCCATTGAAGGATATTCCATTGAAGGACCCTTGTGTTGTAGTTTCTGGTGGTTGATGAGGAAGGCGTGATCAACCTATTTAACTAGCAATACGTGATATATAAGCTTTATAAAAGAACCCCTGGCTAAAAAATTTAAATTCCCGCAGAGGTCATTCTGTAGTTTGGATTTTTGAATTTTTTCTGCAATGACCTACAAAGGTTATGAACCAACTATGAGTGGATATGATGGATGATAGTTGTGCGCATTACACCGATTTTTGGTTTCTTATCTACTGTCATTGATAGCAAGATATTTCGCAACAAACGAAAACTGCAAAAGTCGCACCCGGAGTCTTCGGAGAAATGCCACTCATGAATACAAAAAGGTGCAGTCGTTTCAAAGTACTCAAAAGGACTGATGAGTAGTGTAGTATCAAAAACAATTTGAGAATTGGTCATTGGTAACTTGAGCCAGAAAGGAAAAATCATTGATTGATGTCTTGTATTCTTAGTATCAAAAATAGGAATTTTAGTATGAATTTCGACATTTTTGGGAACATTATAGCTTATTCTTCTAAGCGAGATTTCTTACTAACATATGCATTGATAATTACAAGTAGGCCCTGCGCCATATGTTCCCCGACAAGTCATCACGAGTCTACTCAAACAACGAGCAGCATACATTATTCTGTATATGAAGTTCGACCTTGAAAAATCATGATTTCTCAAATAAAAATTGAATTTATTGGGCATTTTCAATTCAGTCAGAACAGTGCATTTAAGTCTCTTAATAGTGCGCACATAAATACAGAAATCTGCAAAAATTGGCTTTCCGTAGCATGTGATATTTTAAATTTTCTTATTCCTGTGAACTTGCAAATACCATAGATTTTACCAAATTGCCCACAAGAAGGACAGGACGCAATCGCGGTTTCTGTACTTTATCGCGCGTGCAGTACAGGTAGCATTAGTTACAACCCCTATTTTGATATGAGCCACAAACTCGACGCTAAGCGAGAAGAACTCGATATTCAATCCGGTACCACTTTGTCATGTCATCTTTTGCACCTTGCAGTTTGAAGGACGCTTGCGCAGCGATGGCCATATCGTGCATTCATACTGATAATGAGTGGCCTACCACTATGCAGTAAAACTCCAATGCCCATTCTAACGAAAGAACTTTTGGGGTGCATTTCAAAAAAGGATAGTTACTTATCGACTAATTGTAAGTAGAACTCCAGTAAGAAATTGGTTATCCCGCTGACACAAATGTATTTATCTTATGAGATCACAGGGATTGATCTCATTGGAATCAACCCTCGTAAGTACACAGGAGATAGAATCAGTTGGATGAAGTGGTTGAATCATCATTCGATGTCATCATTGCATCGAGTAGGGCACATCTCTTCCTCAGAATCGTTACTTTGACGTCATCCGGAAGAGCTTCGAATTTGTCAGAAGTCACTGCTTTCTTCAGACGCTTCTCATCGTTCAAGAATCCGGCCATCTCTTCCTGTAAAAGATTCTTTATCATTCTGAATTGATTGCAATTCACCATAGTGGCAGGAAGATTGTAGTTCGCAACAATTACAATCTTGTCCACGTCAGCCATGGACTGAAATTGTTTCCTTTTTTATGGAGAATTATGAATTCCGACCTCGGTTTTGGCGATGAAATCGTCACATTGACGTCGAACTTCAGCTATGTCCAATTGATCTGCCAACTTGAACATTCCCTCGACACTGTCCTTCGATGGCTTCTTTTTCTCCGGATATATCGTCTCAAATACATTTTATTTAGAAACGGAGAGGTAAACGGACCTTGAGAAGAAGAACGAAGTCACTGTAGTCGACCCTTGAGTTCATAGTCGAATTCTTCTTCTCCTTCCTCATTCTTGTGACGATCATTCGAGTTTCCATAGAAAAGAGTGTAGAAGAATGGAGAATGAACAGCGAGAATTTGCTGAAAAGACAGTTCTTTTTCATTCCAATGAGTGAATATCTAACAGAAGAGACTGCGATTCTCTTTTTCCACTTTGAGTATGATGTCTGCCGTTCCTTCCCTCACAACTCCAAATGTACACAGTCGAGGCTTGTGGACACCTCCACTCTTCACAATCGTAATCTGTAGAGAATGATATGTGTGGATTGGAATTCCATCTCATCGTTTCACCTCAACGACAGTCGAGAAATTGTCATCTTCGAAGAGATACATCTTTTCTTTGTTGAGAATATTAATATTTCTATATTCGTACAGTTCATGTAATATCCACACCTCCGAGAATTTCTTGGGATTGGGCAGAACGAATTCGACGTTGTTGGGAGAGAAATGGATGATGTCGTCAACTTTCATGAGGATCTCGCTTTTCGCTGAATATCATCCATACACCGGTTTTTATACCCGGTTTCGTGTTCAGACGCTGCTTGAAACATATTTTCGCATCGGCGAACCATCCGTCTCTCTTCGCGTTGCCATTGCATTTGAGTGTTACCTGAAGAGAAAAGAGCATAGATAACATTGAGATGACAATGCTTACCTTGAGATGAATGGTCTTTCCTGGCTTTGAAGTCTCTTGCATAAGTGTTACTCTCCATTCCAATCCACCCAATTGAACATCTCTCCACCAAGGATCGTCCACTTTCATCTCTCAATGTATCCGATTATTCCATTAGAACCATTGAAGATATCACTCACCAAGGGCTGGTACCCTCACTCCAAATTCGCCCGATGTCTCGTATTGGAAGTGGGAGTTGTCCATTGTTGAGTGAGACGTGAATGAAGAGAAGATGAGAAGAAACCGAGTGGCGAATGGGAAAAGGAAGAGAATGATAAGTGATTCCAGAGGTTTTGCATTCTCTATCAATCGATATCTGCAATTATCTCCAATTTGCATATGCAATTCATGATCATTCCCATCACTTATCCAAATGCCTCCTCGATCGGCGGTCGCCGTGAAGGAGAATCTCCTATCAGAAGGAGATGTCTCAATTGAAAGGTCAGTCCATCCAATACTCGATCTTCACATTCAATCCCTCTTTCAGTTCCCGCCACATGGCCACCATCGGCTGTTCACTCGGATTCGCCTCTACGGGGTTGGATCCGTTAAATAGGACTGCGTGATTATAACACGGATTCGTTGAGTATTGCCCTGTGTACAATGCCCATGACTGTCGGATCGTTCTTCGTGGCCGCCCTCCTCTCAGAATGGAACACACTTCACGGATAAGGATTACGGTATCGATTGTGGATACGGTAGATGTCGTGGAAGTACTCATTATAGGCCGTCAGTTAAAGGAGAGAAGATTAATGAATAGAAGACAGAATGTGAAAAGAGCACTCAGACTTTGACTGTCCAGAAGGAAGCGGGAGACACTCCCAGGTTGGTTAATAGGGGCTGAAGGGGAAATCAACTATCTACTCACTCCTGCTCTAAAAGAAGCTTCACAAACAATCCTTAACAATCTCTTCTGTCGGTGGAGGTGGTTCTTCCTTCACGGAATTGCAAACTGCTAGAAGGAAGTGAGAGGATTACTGCCCTTCACTCTTACAGTAATCTTCGAGGTCCTCCCGTCTCCTCACTGCTCAACTTCTCATGAATCAAATGGAAATGGACCCTGGATTCTCCCATGAGAACACAATCAAAAGGTGTCAGTGTCTAATTGACTGTACATGCTGTGTAGTTGAGAACTCCAATGATAAGTTCTCATCAAGATGAAGAGGACATTCAAGGAACTCGAACTGCACGTCAAAGGTATTCATCATTCATCTATTCCACAATGGAAACAACTCTCAGGAGTGAACTGTTCATCTCTATGAACGACGTGAATACTGCATCGAAACATGAAGAAGATGAAGATGAAAAGAATACAAGAAAGGTTTCCTAAACGGAAGATGAGATTACGGTATACATTACAGGCTACAATGACTCGTAGCCATGCTGCATTCAGAAGACATCACATGACTTCCACCACGTGGGATGAATCAGATACAGTAGGATACTTCAATCTTTCTGTTGAGTGAACGCCCTGGTCCCAAGCACCGAAAGCACAAGCAAAAGGAACATCGAAGTGGAAGCAAACTGAAAAAAATTTGAATGAAAGGACAATCTACGGTCCGAAGAATTGAAAACAAACTTCTGAATAGTTTTGTTCGAGACCCATTCTCTTCATTATTTGGAGTCCTCCAACTTGTTATTCATTCATCTGCGAGCACCTCATAGTGACCCTTCTTCTCCTTTTCAGACTCCACTTCTTTTGACTGATTCTCCCCTCAATTGACATTCCTCACTGTGTACATATGACGCTGGTCGCGTAAGGGTCGACCCTCAATGTACCGTCAAGTTGGGAAAACACGCTCAAGTTGCCCAACGTTGGGCAAGTTGTGGTAACTTAGGTCAACTTAGAAAATACGCCCCTTAGGACGCCATTTCAGGCCTCCTAGTGTTTGTTTTCAGCTTCAGGACGTAATTTTAGGTCGATAAGGTG
>JACMIF010002843.1:0-12490 GCA_014805445.1 Diplogasteroides magnus
GACGCATTTTGTCTAAGGGTCGAGGAGGGGCGGTCAAGAAAATTCAAAATGTAGCTAGGACCATGAAACTTGGTGGGTATATACCCCTAATGAATGTAAATCATCCACATCCGCGAGAACCGTATCCTGACCTAATTGACGGTTCCGGACCCGGATTCATTTCGAAAGTTCGGATGATCATAACTTCGTTCAAAGTGAGGCTACAGATCCAGCAGAGCCATATTCTTGCTCCACTCGTCGAGATCTGCAAAAATGGTCCCTAGAGTCGATGTCGTAACTCTACTCCTAAGCGTGTTTTTGGTGATGTAGCATCGGAAAAGCGCACGTTTCTCCCCATAAGAGCAGAGTCTGAAGGCTGGATCTCCGCTTGTTTTTTGCTATTTGCCTATGGCGTCCCAATGCACTTTAGCTAGCATCGAATTTCCGTACCAGAGACATCGAAAATCGCTTGTTCACATATTTGAGCTCCGCCCACCGTTGAGCACCAGCATCGCCCAAACCATCATAACTTCCTTCAAAATAAAGATCCAGCCAAATTGAACAGCTATGCTTAAAGCTTACGTCGTCAGCTACAAAATGCACCCCAGAACCGTTTACCTATCCGCCAAATCAGGCCAGTTATTATATATTTTTCATTGTTGTAGTGAATTTATCGCGTTTATGTTCAGAACTTTCTCATTTTCATATTACCAAAAGAAATATCCCCAAGATAGTCAACATAGGATATGAAAGCCCATTAAATTCTACACAACATATATTTTTAAGAAAAAAATTCATTCATGCGATTTTTGGGAATTTGAGGTCAAAGTTGCCTGATCACTTCAATTTTGGGAGCAGAACTGGTTTGTTCCAGTGAAATTTGTCGCCCTTCGCAAGCGTAGCTGTAAGACCTAGTTTTTCTTGCTCTACCCGATACAGGGTGTTGACGGTGCTATGTGAAACTTTGAACCCCAGATGACCATTTTCTTCATTTTTCACACCATGACCCCCGGGTCATGGGTCATTTTCACCATGACCCGGGGTTCATGGTGTGAAAAATGAAAAAAAATGACCATAAGTGTCATATAGCACCGTCAACAACCTGCATCGGGTAGAGCAAGAAAAACTAGGTCTTACAGCTATGCTTCCCAAGAGTACCATGTTTCGCTGAAACAAACCAGTTCTGCTCCCAAAATTGAAGTGATCAGGAAACTTTGACTTCAAATTCGCAAAAAAACGCATGATTGAATTTTTTCTTAAAAATATATGTTGTGTAGAATTGAATGGGCTTTCATATACTAGGTTGCCTATCTTGGGGAGATATATTTTGATAATAGAAAAACGAGAAAGTTCTGAACATAAACGGGATAAATTCACTACAACAATGAAAAAAATATTATTACTGACCATATTTGGCGGATAGGTATACAGTTCTGGCGAGCATTTTGTAGCTGACGACGCAAGCTTTAAGCACATCTCTACAGTTTCTCTGTATCTAAATTTTGAAGGAAGTTATGATGGTTTGGGCGTGAATGGTGGCCAACAGTGAGCGGTGGTCAAATATGTGAACAAGCGATTCTCGATATCTCTGGTACGGAAATTCGATTTTGAGTAGTGCACGTTGGGAAAAAGTAAAAAAGTAGCGAAGAGCTAGCCTTCACTCTCTGCTCATATGCGGAGAAACGTGCGGTTTTCCGATGTTGCATCACAAAAAACGCCAAGCTCAAAATCAAAAAAATGCAAAATTGCCAGCCTTATTTGACAGATAGGGAAAGTTCGCGTTGACTGTTTTGTAGCTGACAACGCAACCTTTAAGCATAACTGTTCAACTTAGCTGGATCTTCATTTTGAAGGAAGTTATGATGGTTTGGGCGGTGCTGGTGCTCAACGGTGGGCGGAGCTCAAATATGTGAACAAGCGATTTTCGATGTCTCTGGTACGGAAATTCGATGCTAGCTAAAGTGCATTGGGACGCCATAGGCAAATAGCAAAAAACAAGCGGAGATCCAGCCTTCAGACTCTGCTCTTATGGGGAGAAACGTGCGCTTTTCCGATGCTACATCACCAAAAACACGCTTAGGAGTAGAGTTACGACAACGACTCTAGGGACCATTTTTGCAGATCTCGACGAGTGGAGCAAGAATATGGCTCTGGTGGATCTGTAGCCTCACTTTGAACGAAGTTATGATCATCCGAACTTTCGAAATGAATCCGGGTCCGGAACCGTCAATTAGGTCAGGATACGGTTCTCGCGGATGTGGATGACTTACATTCATTAGGGGTATATACCCACCAAGTTTCATGGTCCCAGCTACATTTTGAATTTTCTTGACCGCCCCTAGTCAAGGGGTCCTCGATGGCAGCCCAGAATGCGTCTTAATACTTACTAGGGTTTCTAAATCGGTATTCAAATTCATTTCTGACTCTTCCATCGTCCGCGGCGCGGTTGTCTATCGCATGTCGAGACAACAGCTCCGCGGAGAATGGAAGAGTCGGAAATGAATTCGAATACCGATTTAGAAACCCTAATACTAACTATCAGATCTGCCTGTTCACGATGCATTCTACCGCGTCTTCCATAACAGTATCGTACTTGGAACATTAACGACTGCAAGTGATACGGGGTATGATAATTCGCTCATATGGCATACGGTAGTAGTATTTAGAGTGGCCGGATTGGCGAAATTTATGACGAAGGAATGAACGTCCGTCATGGCGAACCCCTTCGCTAGCGAACGTTCGTCATGCGAACGGTTGTGCAACGAATGCATTCCTCCTTTCGTTCGTGGCGAAGGCGGTCGTTTGACGAATAGAGACCGCGCAACAAGTATACGCGATACGCGAATGAATCAGGGAGGGTCTAACGAGTAGACCGCAATAATCGTTTCGCGGTAATTGAATGAACTTTCAAACGATTATCCAATTGATTATCCATTCGATTATCTATGTACGACCGGGCAGGAGAGAATTAGAGAAAGGGAATGCACCACCAGTCAGTCGCCCAACCAGTCACAGTACTCGATAGATGGTGGAAGGACTGTGCAGGGGAATCGATTCCATGGAATGACTTGCAAATTCAAACGATTATACGCGATACTCGATTGGATAATCATTTGACGCCGCGCAATACTCGTTTGAGGAATCATTTCGAGGTCTCTATTGACGAACCATTCCTCATCATCATTTCACGATTCGTCAACCCGGCTACTCTTGTAGTATCTCCGTCGGTATCCTTTTCATTTCTTATTTTCCAGGAATGCGGATGCTTTCAAACGTGCCCTCAAGATCAGTGTCGTACTCAGAACAAAATGGGCTTCAGCTATCGCTGATTGGTGAATGTGATGAATGCTACGCAATGGTCTGCAATAGTTCCTGCATTGAATGAGTGACTAGACAACATTTCAAGTGACTATCGTGTACTCTTTTTCACCTACCATTTGTCTCCATGAATTCTTATCCGGTTGATTTTTAATTGTAGTTTGTCCGTTTACACTGTGGTTAACTTATTCAGCATTTGTTATTTTTAAATATACCGATTTAGAAACCCTAGTGCATGCTACATATCTTTACAATACAATATTTATCCGGGTCAGAGCATACGCTCTGGAAATCAATATGCTGTCTTCGATTATTCATAAACTTTTTTATCGCAATCCTTATCTACAGTGTATATTTCCAAGAAGATTGACTGAGCGTTGAATCTTTGGTCGACACGTTCCTTGTGTATCTTATCTTATCATCATATCAAACGCGCAGTGTTGCCTCCATTCGTTATCGCATGGGTCAGTCTAATGTGATGACAATGCGCATTCCAACCCTTTCCCCCAATTCTTGCACGCCATTGTTCATCCCCGTTCATTTGCTTTGATGCATGTTTATATTCATTCAATAATAAGTTAATTCTAGGCCCATACAAGGCGTACACATTTAGAACTCCTAAATAGTTCGTGCAGTCGATTACTGTACACGTACAACTGAAGGCAGAATATTCAAGGATGTGAGTGAAATAGTCGTTGTAGTTGTTCGTGTAACAACTTCGTCTATTGCATCACGGTCGGGTCCAGTATGTCCCTATCGCCGCGCGACTAGTACTAGTATGTTCCCGTGTACATACTGGCGCACCTAGGTACACGGGGACGTACTGGTACTAGTCGCGCGGCGATAGGGACTAGGGTTGGCAGTTAATGTACGAAAACAGTTATGTTTCACGGGTGCTATATAACTTATATTTATAGAGTCAGTGAAACATAACCGACTTCGTACACTAACTGCCAACCCTAATAGGAACATACTGGCTCCGACCCCTACAGCCCCCGATCCTCAGCGCATAAACTGGCCATTCTTTACCGGATGGAGATGAAAGATTTGAATAATGTCATGAGAAAATTCATTGTTGGAAATTCTAAAATATGGGAGATACAATATTTAAACAATCATTTTAACAGATTCCGACAAAGCACTGCTCGAATGTGTTACTTGACGCAACGGTAATCAAGACTAAGGCATACGACTTGCCCTTCGCTGGTATTCTTTTTTCATTGGCTGTTGATTATGAGGTGTTGTAGTTGCAGGAGCCATTCGCGCCTTTCCTCCACGTGTATCTGTTGAAAACGTTGTAACAGAAGATGAGAAGGGACGTCTCACGGTGACATACAGAAACATCTTCGAAGTTACTGAAAATATCGACAAAATTGTTAGTACTTACTAGAGACCGTGAAGTGACTCAGATATTGGCAGCCGTTCATCTCTAGCTGTTTAACTTCATTCCTAGCGGTTGTCTCTGCGATGGGGGAGACGACCGCTCGGAATGAAGTTAGACGGCAAGAAATGAACGGCTGTCAATATGTGAGTCAATTCACGGTCTCTAGTACTTAAATCATATTTAATTCCGAAGACGTTAGGATGCATTACGATTACATGTTCCCTCGAAGCTGCAAAATAGGAACAATATTCTTACAATACTTAGCGTCCTATGATCAAAATCAGACTCGAATACAACAGCGTCATGGACAGTTGCTCGATTATTGTGAAATGAATGCACATCACATTTGTGCCATCATTCCCTGCATTCTCATGGAGCATCTGTTATGGCGCAAATGTCCATGGCGCTCTTGTCCTTTGCCTCTGAATCCTTCATGTTGCAGGAATTGCATTTCTTTCAATAGGACAATTCAAGTTTCCTGTGTGGAATACTTGTCGCTCTTACAGAAGCTGCAAAGGAGTGCATTATAAGGGGGAAGGTACACTACTTAGAATTTACGCGATGTAAATTGCCATTGATTATAGAAGAAAACGCTGACTGCTTTTTGTTACGAACACGGATTCTGTCCTTGCTGAATCTGAGCGTCTTTTTCTGGGAAAGAGAAATGATTCTGCTAATTCAACTTCAAAACTCTGCAGCCAATACTATTGAGTGCGGTGCCAATTCACATTGTGAGCATTTTTCAATTAATCTTTACTTTTACATTTTCTGCTCATTGATTCAGTTGTTTTCTAATAGTGGCTCTAAATCGGTAAATTTGTCGTCATTCTTCTTCGCAGGGCGGCTATCTATCAGGCTGAGAGTCCACCACTATACGGAAAAGAATAACGACAGGTTTACGGAATTTGAACCATTAGACGCTATGTAGGGATTAGAGCTGTTAAAACGAGGAACGAGGTCTCGGTTATATTTGAATACTGAGAGGGAATGAAACAAAGTTGCACGGGAGGTCCTCGGTTATTCCTTGTTTTCGGCCGTTGACGAGGAACGGCCGCGCAGAATGAAACAGAAGGAGAAAAAGAGACCTCGTTTCTGCAATGATCCTCATGTAAATTCCTCGATTCCTCGTTCTCGTTCGAACAGCTCTATATCATTCACCATTTCTGTTGTGCAATGAATGGTTTATATCAGGCCACACCGTCAGTCACCGTGGCTCAATATGCTCCGCGGAGGTCGCTTTCACCGAGGGATGAGGTAATTCTTCGTTACAATTTGCACGCTTGCAGCTTCTTCTAAGGCTTAATACCGTGCCAGAAGATTCCGTGTGACTTCACAACGCCTGGAGATAGAATCACTGTTATCCCACACCCCCGCCGTCGTTGGAGACAGGAAGAAGGGGAAGAGAATTGCACATAAATTGTAAATTGTTGTTTTCATGATGAATAAAGTCACCATTGTTTCAACTACAGTGTCTACTTAGTCACATCGGTATGTCTAATCACATTTATCAATGTATACTTGTCCGCAACAGTCTGCCTAATCGTATCTCTCAAGCGGTAATACAAGGATTATGAGGACTTACTGTACAAGCAACTCGGTTCACTGCCAGTGTTTCGGATGGAATGCTTGTATATGTTGACGCTTTATTTCATATTTTAATTTTACATAAAAAATCATTATTGTTTCGTGCACACGTAGACAATATTGATGGGGAAGAATGAAGGGCGAATGACCTGCAAAACTTGCCTTCCAAGAAATTCAACTAAATATAAAACACATTTTCATCACTAGTAGCGTTTCTAAATAGGTAGTCAACTGCATTTCTCATTTATCCAATCCACTCAGAAAATTACTGCTTCAAAAAAAACAATTACCTTGATATGTTCCTTGGCGAACCCGGTCTTCTCCAGTAACTCAAGTGCTCGTTTCTCACCCCACATGTTGCCCATGCAAAGGGCGTCTGCATTTTATTTGTGATAATTTATATATTTATTATCTATTCGAATATTCTGATTTAAAAAGGAATCTTGATACCATTAGCCTTTATTCATATTTATTTTGGTTTAGGTCAAAAATGAATGAATGATTATCGTTTTATGACGAATTAGGATTAGTCGGTGGCGGTATAAAAACAAATGTCAAGGTGTCTTAAAACGAATTTTGGGTTACTGTACCTGGTGAGTTGCTGCCGACCGGTAGGCAATGGAACATTGACATAGCATACATGACGCACGCCCTCCGCCCGTCTACTTGCTTGTCTGTGTAGGCATTCGATGTTCCGTCAACCTTTAGAGAAACTGTAAACCGAGTTGTCCCATGCCACTAAACGACTACGTTTAAAATTGCATAGAAAATTTCAAAATGCAGATATCGTTTCGAACTTGAGCGAATTCGAACAATTTTTCTTGAGATTTACCAAACAAGAAGGTAACGGTAACCTCTAGCATCGCCAAAGTTCCGTTCGGTTTCAGCATACGGTAGACCTCCTTCATGCACTATAAATGGCCGTTCTTTTATGGGATGCGGTCGAATTTCATCACCAGATCAGGTCGCATTTGGTCGTGGCATGCGTCGAAAATCGTGATGAAGTCGAATTTGGCCGTCCATTCCGGATTCATATCTCCCGCATCCATCACTTGGAACTCCTGAAAACAAATAGACACCGTAATCTTCGTCGATCGATTACCAGATTAGCCAGCCACATCTTCTTCTGGCTTTCTTTAGCCATACTTATGGCATTCTCAGATATGTCTGTGCCGATGACTTGGCAGTTTGGGTATTGTTTGGCTAAAAATTCATATTTCGCAATAAAATGTTGGCGCTAAATTTAAAAGAACCCATCGTCATTGCATGAAATCCACTTCCACAGCCAACATCTAGCACTTGGAGACCGCCGCGTTCAAGCTTGTCAGCCATTCCAATCTGAATAATATTTGAATGTTCCCGCCAGATTTTGAATTGGAAAATGAGCGCGAACCAGCGGGAAGTAGTCTGAGATGAGGTGCTTCGAGTGCATGGCCTGTGACATCTTATCCATTGTTTCGTAGAATGCGGAGAATTGAGCGTATTCGAGACCTACAATTAGGGTTTCTAAAACTATAGCTAAAAACTATGCATTTCTCACTCGTCTAATTTCGGCCAAGCTCTACGTTCGATATATAACAGCTCCGAGTTAATTAGACTTTAGCACCGTTTTTGAAACCATTCCTACAATTTCACCCTTCATTCGCCTTTGACTGTAATTTTCTTCTATACCACCAGAGCTAACAATCGGCACACAACTCACCGTATTTTCCAGAGTCCTTCTTAAATGCCTGTGCAAGCTCGTCAAAATTCTTTACAAGCGGCGCCAGAAAGGCCATCTTAGCTACCGCGGGGCTATTGAGTCCGGCGAATTCCTAAAAAAAAGGTAATTCAGCTCGGTTACATTTTTTGCATTCTAAATTTAGGCGGCATATACAAACACACATGTTTCGCCTCATCCGTCATCCAAAACTTCTCGTCGGGCGTGATTTCAATAATTTCGCCACACGCCATGCAAGAAAGCCACTCGCGCACGTATCTGAAAATATAGCAACATGGGCTAGTAGTCTGGGTTAAAAATGCCCTAAAGGTGAAATGAACACGTCGTTCTCACGGTTGATCTTCTGATAATTTCACTATTATTTTTTTCAGGCTTCATTCAGCCGGTAGAGTTGATTCTCGTACTGTTGTAGCATTTTCCCCTTTACCTTTCCTTGCATCCAGCTTTATCCGCTACGGTTTTGGCATCGGCAGCATTGGCTTCAGTTGCAACCTAAAACGCTCATCGTTGTGGAAAAGCTAACTGAATAAAACGAGTCCGATACTCTCTAAATTGCAATTTGGATCGTTACGCTTGTGTATAGCCTGATTCACGTTTTCATGATATGGAAAAGTAGGAGTTGGTTTTTTTAGGAAAATTATATATTGTATCTTTCAAAACAACGCAGTACATAGTTTTTGGGGGAACAAACCTCGGCGAGCGCATCAAACAGTCCCAGCTGCTTCCCAAGGGAAATGGAACTCGTTACCATTGCACCAAAAAAATGCATCTGAAAGTTCTTATTCGTGCCAGGGTTAGCTATGGGACCCATCATTTCCTTGTCAATCCATTTACACCTAGGCATCATTTTCGTGGGCATATTTATCGGTGTAGCAGGATTTGCTCGAAGATTGAATGGCAGATCATTTGCATGGCTAAAGACGACTGATCCATGGAAAATTGCGTCATAAATTATGAAAAGATCATCACATCTCAAAATATGTTCCTCTTTTCACCAAACCATTAAATTCGTTCAGGCCAGCCGCTCTAGTAGCTTTGAATTTCAATGATGTTAAAAACCTACGTCGAGTGTTTTATTGAGCTCTGTGGGCATTTTGCTGTTTGTTTCTGAAAGAGTTAACGGCAGTAAAACGCGATCAAATATGAAGACAAGAAAAAACAGCGCAAAACATTCGTGCCGTTCAACGTTAGCAGTTGCAGAACTGCGTAAACAACCAACTGACTCTGCTGGAACCATTGTAAAGAAAGAGGGGAGAGAGGAAGAAGGCGAGAGACTATGTTCATGCGAGAGACGGATAATGGAAGGGAATTTACGATGGTGGGAAGGGCTAGAGAGCAACGTTTCTTTTTTCCCCAGTTCGTTTCCATTAGGGGCTCCGAAACGGTAAATGTGTCGTCATTCTTCTCCGGAGCTCGGTTGTCTCACTCCATGATGGACGACCGCGCGGCGGAGAAGGATGACGATAAATTTACCGTTTTGGAACCCCTGGTTTCAATCACATCCATCAAGTGATAGAGAGTGCAAAATAAATATGAAAACGCAATCATTAACTACGCTTTATTTCAATCGTTTCATATAAACTTTACAGTGATGTCAGATGAATAGATTTATCATTGCTTCGTGCACAAGTAGACGATGTTAATAGGAAAGAATGGAGGGCGAATGACCTGCAAAAATAACCAAATTCATCCAATATGAGCCAGTTTTCGTTCTTCAACCCAATTTTTGTCACTAAATAAGTGCATGGGGAAATAATTAACTACCAAAAAAATAACAAATTACTTTCACATGCTCCTTATCGAAGCCGGCCTTCTCCAGTAAGTCGCATGCACGTTTCTCGCCCCACATGGCGCCCATGCACAAAGCATCTGCCAATAGGACTTTTATTGTTGAGTGGTAAGTAGGGTGTGGGAAGGAAGCAAAAGTGCATTTTTCTGTCATCTAATTCCCTCGGAATTGTTGTCCATTAGGGTGTCGCTTACGAGGCATTTAGTAAATTCGTCATGTCTTTACTCTCAGCGGTGCGGTTTTCTCTGTATTTTATAAACAACCGCACCGCAGAGTGTAGAGACATGTCGAATGCACTAAATGCCTCGCAAGCGACAACCTGTTGTCCATGCTATGACAGAGACAACTGCTCCGAAGAAATTAGATGACAGAAAATTGCATGTCTGCTTCCTCTCCACAACCTGGTGGTAAGCTGACCAAAATGCCCGGTTGAATGTCCTTTTATACATACCAAGGTTGCTAAACCGATAGTAAAGTGCATTTTTCATATATCCGCTATCTATAGAACCATATAGAGAACCGCTCCAACGAAATTAGACAAATGATATGTGCACTTTTCAACAGATTTAGAATTCCTGATAGAACACCGAAATGAAATATCCCCCTAAATTCAGATGGGCTATTCATCCAAAATCTATCTCCTTATACGATGACTCGACTTGCCTGGAGAGTTGCTTCCCACCGGCAGGCAGTGAAACATGGATATCGCATAGAATGCGCAGGCGAAGGCTCCGCCATATTTCTTATCCATGTAAGCACTCGACGTTCCATTGACCTAAAAAGACAATTTCATCCCTCAACGAAATCAAGACTACGGTAACCTCCAGCATGGCAAACGCGCCGTTCGGCTTCAGCATTCTGTTGATTTCCTTTAGACACTGAAACGATCGGGTTCTCACAACGAAAATATAGGTACGGTAAAATTTTTACCAAATCAGGTCGCATCTGGTCGTGGCAAGCATCGAATATCGTTATGAAGTCAAACTTGGTCGTCCAGTCCGGATTCATATTTCCCGCGTCCATCACGTGGAACTCCTGAAGAGAATAAATCAGCTACAGTTATCCCCATCGATCGATTACAATATTAGTGAGGCCCATCTTCTTCTGGCTTTCTTTAGCCATGCCGATGGCCTTCTCGGATATGTCAGCGGCGAATACTTGGCAGTTCGGGTACTGTTTCGCTAAATAATTTTTAAGTTTCACGATGAATTATTGTTCCTTCAAACAAACTAGAGTATCTAATTTTACGCGATTAAGTCAATTCCAGTTCGAGTAATCTCCGAGGGGCGGTAATTTATCACAAAAGCGAGATAACCGCCCCTGGGAGATTAGACGAATGAGAAATGAACTTTCGCTCATAAAATCAGGGGTTTAGAAACATTACTATTAATGCGAAGTAGAGTGGCGGATATGGGCAATTGGTCGTGAATGAATCGAAAATGTTATCGGTGAAGTTATTCAAGCAACGTTGAAGATACCGTTCATCGGTAACGGCGTTGAATCTCTCATTCTTAATCATTGCTCCCTAGCGTGTGGTTGCTCTGTTTCACATAAATTTGACTTGTGCACTTTCACCCTGCAACTATTTTTCCCGATCAAAAGAGGGATTCCTTCTTCGTTCAAAAACGTAAATGCATATTCAACAATCATTTAACACTGTTGCCGATCGTTACAGATCGGCAACCAACTGTTAATGACGAATGACGTTGTTCAAGCAATCATTCATTCTCCCGTTTGTCGTGAATTGGGGTTGGTCGTTGACCGTTGCCGAATGGTTGCCGTTTTTTTCGTGATTGCCGATACCCGCCACTCTAATGCGAACCCATTGTTAGAGCATGGAATCCGCTTCCACAGCCAACATCAAGTATTTGGATTCCGCCAGTATCCAGCTTGTCAGCCATTCCTATCTGAATAATATTTGAATTTTACCACCAGAATTCGAATTCGAAAAAGGGCGCGAACCAGGGGAAAGTAATCTGAGATGAGGTGCTTCGAGTGCATGGCTTGCGTGATTTCGTCCATCATTTCGTAGAATTTCGCGAATTGTGCGTATTCGAGTCCTACAATTTGTATATGTCACACACCGTGAATAGTTGATTCGTTTTAGTAAAATTTTGAAACAAGTAAAAGTATAGAGCGCCTAGGACGTTTACGTAAAAATGGGGACGTGAACATTTGAACCGTTTTTATCGTTATTCACACGGCGCAAGTTCTCATTTCACCATTATTGTCACATATGAGACGTTATCTGAGGGATCCAAACTGACCTTGGCACATCGATTTTTAACCTACCCTCAAAAGTTGGTCATAAGTACTTTCAAGTATGGCGAACAAACTGACGCTTCCAGAATTTTGATATGTGACGTCATCGTCGAGCTGTGACGTCACGAAGTTGACCACCCTCGAAAATCAACTCTCTCAAATCGAAATTTTAACACCACACATAGCACATTTTTTGAATCCTTATCAAAAAATAAGAAACTTTTAGTTCAACACTTTTCATAAAATGTTCACTGGTTCGAAAAAATCGTGAAAATCACTTTTTGAATTCAGTCAAACTGAATTTACTCGTTTAGGTGCTGATCAACTACAATTTTTATTGGCTTAAAATGACCGTCAGAATGTTCTGCATCGGATAGACAACTTTCAAATATACAAAGGGTGGTCCCTTAGACTCGATATATTCACTTTTATGTGGACAACTCGCATATTTTCT